>OY731406.1:47884361-48117705 GCA_963425845.1 Sphenostylis stenocarpa
AATTTTTACAAACATGTTATATACGTTAGTTTAATATAATTTATAATTTTAGTGTAGTCTTTAATGTTGTTTTGAATTATATGCTTAATTCTTCTTAGTTTTTCTAAAACATTTAAAATCATTTCTATTTCTGTATATAGTACTTAGTTCAAATTTATATTTATTTTTATTAGTTGTATATTTTAGACAATTTAAATCAAAAACATATTTATCTTAATAAATGTTTTAGTTTAATTACATTGAAAAAACAATTTGGTATATTTTAATTTACTAGTTTAAGATTCTTTTAATTGTTTTTATTTTTAATGATCTTTTATTTTTATAATCCAAAAATCCCAAAAAAATTACTTTTTTTTTCAAATTACACCTTAAAAAAGAATAATTTATAATTTATTTTTTAGATTGATACTTAATTTACTTTTAATTACAATTTTTTTAAAATTAAATTTTAAAAAGTTATATAAGTAAGACTTTATCAAATTGAAATTGATGCTGTTATCGTAATAGTAAATATATCGACCTGTCACGTCGATGACGTGGGTTGGATCCTCGCGAATGCTTGTTAGCCTAAATTCCAAATTTGTTAACCTAAAAGATTGAATATAACAATGTACATTCATTATCCAATCAACCTTTTCAGAGTGATGCAGTGCATAGGTTAATGCACCACCTCTTAATGAATGAATGCACAAGATTGAACATCACATTACCACTCTGTTTGTTTCCATTGATATATTGTTGAAAAAAATAGAAACAAGAGAACGATACACGTTTTGTTCAATCAAAATACTGACGTAAATGAAAGCGAGAAAAAGTGGAGATGTGAGAAAGAGGTTATTCGTTGATGCAAGAAAAAAGAGATGAAAGCCGCTAGACAAAATGAAATGTCTAACTTACCTTCACTCGCAAGATTCACTGCAAAATTGAAATGTCTAATTTATAATCATTTAATTATTAGTCAAATAATTTGTTTAATATATCAAAATTATTTTTTTTGTATATGCGTGTAAATAATTTTGTAATTGTTTATTTATAAAATTTGTAATAACTATTTAAAAAAATTTATTTTGTAAATTTTTTTTCCACTGTACAAACAAGTATAAAAAATTTATTTATTTTTTCTTCCAAATATACAATAAAAGTTAAAATGTAGGTAATTATTAAAAAATTTCAAATAATCGATTATATTTTCAAATAATTGGTTATAATCAATTACTTTTTCAAATAATCGAGATTTTAGATAGCAGCTCTAACTAAACGTTATTAAAAATATATTTTAGATAATAGTTAACGCCGAACCGTTATTATATGTTCACATTTAAGAGCTTAGTAAAGTGGAACCGCTTATCATATATGTGTCACTTTTAAGAGCTGGCTAATATTTTAACCGCCTCTTAAACGCTGAACATATAATAATGGTCTCGATCGTTAATCGTTATCTAAAATATATATTTAATAATGATTAATTTAGAACCGCTTATCATAAATATATATATTATTTAATGTATATTTGAAAAACTAATCGATTATTTCTAAAACTAATTGATTAGTTTTTCAATTACTCGATTACAATCATTTCTTACCTATTATTTTTTAAAATAATCGATTATAATCAATTAACTTTTCAAATAATTGATTTATTTTTCAAATATCCATTAAATAATTACAAATAAAATATATATCAAATTAAAATTAAAAAAATAATTAATTATAAATTATATATATTATATATATTTTATAAATTTTAAAAAATTATATTTAAAATTATAACCTTAAAAAAATTAAAATTATACAATTAATGAAAATATTTTTTTTAATGTTAAATCAATTATATATTATATAAACTATAATTATATATATATATATCTTCTAAAATATTACTAAACAAAAAAATATACATTTCAAAAACATAATTTTATATCAAAATATTATTTCATCTTATATAGATATAATTTTTAAGATTTTTATTATCCTCCTAATTTATTATTAATTTGTAAAATATATTACAATATCAAATAAATCAAAGAATTAAAAAAATTTAATCATGCAAATAAAACATAAATATAATATTTAATAATATATTTTAAAAATATTATTTTACTATTTTCAACAATAAATCTAAATTAACTATTAATCTAATAAATATATAAATCCTTTTAACATTATAATTTAAAACTTTAAATTTTAAATAAAAATATTATAATATTATAATATTATAATATTATATATATATATATATATATATATATATGTTTTTTATTTTTTTATTATTTCAAAAACTAATTGATTATTTCAAAAATTAATGATGAGAATGATTAATTTTTTAAATAATTGATTATAATTGATTAGTTTTTAAATAATCAGCTACTTTTTTAAATATACATTAAATAATTATAAATTAAAATATATATTAAATTAAAATTAAAAAGATCATTATTTATAAATTATATATTATATAAATTATAAATATAAAGTTAAAAAAAATTAAAATTATAACCTTAAACAATTTTATAATTATAAAATTAATAAAAATATAACTATTTTAATATTAAATAAATTATATATCTTATATAAATTTAATACATATATATATATATTATATATATATATATTCCAAAATTTAACTTATTTTCATTTTTATAATATAAACATATTTTCAAAATATTACAAAACACACAAAAAAAATTACATTTCAAAAATATAATTTTACATCAAAATATTAAAATATAATTTTACATTAAAATATTATTTGATACCGTTTATCAAGTACATTCTGATCGAGGGAACTTTGACTTGACTCGTAAAATGATCGATAACATTATAATTATTTGTTCGAAGAGCATTAAAGGTGATATGTTTATAATTTTAGTAATGTTTATCAAATATCTAATGTCTCGTATTAATTAATATTATTTGATAATTAAAATTTATGATGACATGTAATTCTAATATATATATATATATATATATATATTTTTTTTTTATGTTGAAAATATAAAAATATGACAAAAATATATATTAATATAATTTTTAACTAAATAATAAAATATTTTTACTATTAAGTTTACATGAATTTTTCATTTAGTTATTATTCTATTTTCACTATATTTTATAATTATTTAAAATAATAATTTACAATTATATTATTAGTTTTCATAATTATTTGTTATTATTAGTCAATATTAATTATTATTTTATATTTTATAATTATTTAATTATTAGTCAAATAATTTATTTAATATGTCAAAATTATTTTTTTATGGATATGCAATGTAAATAATTTTGTAATTGTTTATTTATATAATTTTTAATAACTATTTAAAAAAATTAATTTTCTAAATTTGTTTCCACTTACAAACACTTTTAATTTGTTTTTTCTTTTAAATATATAATCAATGTTAAAATATGGATAATTAATTAAAAAATTATATTTTTAATAATTTTAACCTTATTTTATACACAAGGATAAAATGGTAATTTTATCAAATAATTATATAAAATTATAACTTTTATATCTCATATCAATCAAATCACTCACAATTTTCCATAAACTTTTCTTTCACTTTCCATTCATTCAAACAACTTTAATTTCACCTCCATTTTTCTTCAAATTCCTCCTTTTCTACACTCCCATTTCCACTATCTCAAATCACTCCAACCAAACAAAACCTTAACGTTCTCTCTTCCAATAATATAATATTTTCGTTCTAGAATACTCCATAAAATTTATATACCGTTAAAAAAATAAAATTCCTATTTCCACTTAACATAAGATGGTCAAATATATATTAGATGAGTTGATGATAATGATTTGATCAACACATGAGTTAGATGATTAAGACTTTTTATTAAATATATTATAAAAAAACAAACTAGTCAACAATTTATCATTTGTTTAATATTTATTTAGACGCGCTTAATAGTTTCATCTAATCAACTATATAAATAGTTGGTCAACAAGGTATCAACTCGTTTTTTTTTATTGAAATAAGCTTTTAAAACATGATAAATTATAGTAAAACTTGCATGGGACAATCTACTGACACGAAGTAGTAGCTGTAACTAACTTCACAGTAGGGTCTGGTGACATGTACTTCCATATGATTATGTTTTTTAGATGTTTCAAAATCATGTTGTCACAAACATGGTATATCATTGTATTAGACAAGTAACACGTGGCAGGTAGTTGAGTATGCTCAGATCAGACGATATATGACTTGTAAAGTGACACGCAGGATCTTTGTAGAGTTTTTCTGAATGACCTAGATCTACTAGTCAAGTGGCACCAAACGAGGTACATAGGCTTGTCTGATTTGATGAATCCAAGATGATGTGTCTACAACTTCAAAGAAGTAAGAAATTTTAGACGAGGGAGTGAGATTAATGAATAAATATAAATTAAAATTAATTCTCATAAAAATAAATATATTATATAAAATTATTATAAATTATAAATTATTTACATATATTTAATATTAATATAAATAAATATATATGAGATCAATTATATATTTAATATATTTAATTTTTTAATTATGTTTGACAATGTTTCATTCTATAAAAATGATTATTATGTTTGAATTGAACTTTATAATAATTTTCTTTTTATATCACTCTTTCAATTTAAATTTAAAAAAAAAAAATATATATATATATATATATATATATATATATATTAATACAACACAATAAAAACGAAGCAACCAACTAAATGATAACAAATATTAAAATTATATTAACATTTTATATTTCTATATTACACATAATAATATATTAAAATATTAAAAAAATTAAAATAAAATTTAATTTGTTTATTTAATTTGTTTATTTAATTTAAGAATTATGGATATCATTTTTTTTTTAACTTCTTTCCTTTTTATTTCTAATACTCCATGTTTCCAACATGGACAAATAGAGTAGAAAAATGAATAACAAAAATTATAATTTAATACTGTAACGGTGAAACCGTGAAAAAATTGGTAGAAAATAATAGAAAAATATATAATTTTTATATCAAAAGGCGGAATAATGAAAAAGAAAAAGGTCACATTAAAAGGATATAAAGGAAAAATATAGAAGCATAAAAGTAAAAGAATAGATGTAAGAAAAAAAAGTTAGAAGGGGAAGAGTGGAACTAGAGAGACCAAAATGTATAAATATGCGAGTAAAGGTGGGAGAAAAAAAAGTATAAATAAAAAATTAACTGAAAGAATAAAAAGTGATATTTATTATTTTTATTATTATTTAATATCAAATAAAAAAATTTATTAAATAAAATAACAAAATTATTTTTATTTATTTTTTATGAAATTAAAATTGTTTATTATTTTTAAATTAAACTATATTAAAAAAATTGGAAGGAGTATGGCCATCCTCGTCCCCTAAGTTCTTCTTGTTTTGGATTATATATAAATATATATATATATATATATATATATATATATATTAAATAATTATAATAGTATAATTAATATAAAAATTATGCTTAAAATATATTATGAAAGACTAATTGTATAAATATTTTCGATGATATTATAATTTAACGAGGAGTTATATTATAATAATCAAATTTAACGTATGATAAAAAAAGAACAACACGAAATTATAATTAATGACCTTTTTTTATCCTTTTATAAGAGTAAACATAAAGTAATACTCTCTCCATAATTTGAAAATTCATCAAATTAATTTTAATTTTTAAATATTTTATTATGGCTAAAACAATTATATTTCTGCATTTAATTTTCATCATAATTTTAAGTATGAAATCGCAATGTTTCATTTATCTTTGGATAGAAAAATATGATTATGATTGTATAAAAACCAAATTAGGATTGATGATTGAATCCAACACGCCTCCCTACTCGGCAGTATAATGGACATCAAATGTAATGTTTTGTTGGTCTTATTTATGCATGTTAACGGATGAGTTGTCTGATGGACTCACCTCTTAGATGATTTTCTGGGATATTGGTTAACATGTAATTATTCATCTATTTATTTTTTATAATACAGTTGGTACATAAATTAAATACTTTAAAGTTTAAATATATTTATTATTATTGAAATCATATATTAGAAAACAAAACAATTATACAATGACAACAAGGCAAATAAAAGCAAACAACACGGGAGAGAGCCTGCATCTGTGCCAAGAAAAAACCAAGCAAAAAGATTCATATTTGGAACAACAAAAAGACAACGACAAAATGAATAATTTGACAAAGCAACCATAACACCAAAATTTTCCCCTTAAAATAATTGACTTATACACGTAATGATAACTAGCTGCGTCCCTCAGATCAAAAGAAACTTCTGGGTTGGCGGATACACCCATGACCCACTTACGACAATGAAACAACCATTCAAAGTTTGATTAGTTTCTTGCAAAGTTTAAAACATTTTCTACCTGAAGATGTTTGTATCCGTACCCGTGACTTTACCTTAGATGTGATTCTTAAGTTTCATCAGGGTATTTGAACAATAAACCTAATTCAACATCTATGCTTCTAAACCAGAGAACCAAGAGAAAACAGCACTGAAATGCACTATGTTTGTATTTATCAAAGGGGTCCATTCTAAAGTGCAGATAAAGTAACAACAATTAAGACCGCAATGAAGAGCAATTAAATATATAACAAAATGTCAAGCTTGTAATAATATCTAAAGTGCATTTCCCTGATAGACGTTTTTCTAAGGAGTGGGTTCTTGTCTTTTACTCCATCATGTAATATCGTGTTATGATGAAAAATTTATAAAGAGAAATTTATCTTAATATAGAGCATTTGAAATATTTTATAAAAAATTGCTTATTTGGTTAAAGAATTAAAAAAAATCAAAATTTTAAAAATTTATAAAAATATTTTGATTATTTAAAATAAAATAATTTCAAATTTCACCTTAAAGATAAGAGAATTTAAAATTATTCGTATTTTTTCCTTTCTCAAATTTATATTTCATCTCTTTATATTTTCTCTTTTACTCAATATTGAGATATTTTCAATTTATCTTGAGTTGTTTCAACATGGGTTGATCCATCTCGAGGCAAATATGAACTAGTTTGACCTGACTCGACTCATCTTGACCTAATTCAAACTAACTCAACACATTATATCCATACTCAAACTATCTCGTCCTGACTGTTCTTAATCTGGTTCATCCCATATTCATCTTACCCAACTCACTTTGACCTGGTCCAACTCATCCTAACCTAACCTATCAAAACCTAATAAAATCCTTGTTAATTAACTCTAACTCAACTACTCAAAGTAAGTCTGACCCTCCCAAACCAAGCTATTGCAACTTGACTTATCTTTGTTGGAACAAATTCATCTTGATTTTTCCCCTCTTGATTGAACACATATTGTCTTGATTTAACCCAATCTATTTCATCTTGGTTTATCCTGTTTGATTACGACACAAACTGACTTATCTTGACTCAACATGATATGATTTAACCTGACACAACTTGACTCATCCCAACAAAATTCGACACAACTCGACTTGACTCATCCCAATAAAGTTTGACATGACTTATCCCAACACAGTTTGACATTACTCGATTTGACTCATTCTAACTTATTAACCTAATCCAACTTGACGCAACCTTCCCAATCAGTACGGTTTGTCTTAATAATGCCCAAATTACTAGCCTAATTGTCTTGGTATTACTTTACTCGATTTAGTATGTTATAGTTTGTCTCAATTCAATCTTATCTAGGTGAATAACATCAAGTATTGTGTGTTATACTTATGTCACAAATCTATTAATGATAACTTTTATATTTGATAGTAATTGAAATATTTTATCCAAATTAAAATTCAATAAATTTGAATTATTTTATCCAAAAAATCATTTATAAATTTAAAATTTTTAAAATGAAAGAAATTCAAATTCAGTATACTTGAATTTCTTGAAATTACATGTTATCTTATCCAAACATAAGGTGATCTTAGGTTTGGATGAAAAATTTATATAGAGTAATTTATTTTAATGGAAAATTTAAAATAGTTCACACAGTTGTTTGGATAAAAATTTGAAAAATAATTAAAATTTTATAAAATCATGAAAGCAATTTGATTAAATAAAATAAAAAAATTTCTAATTCCACCTAAAAATTTAAAATTTGAATTTATCCATCTTTTTATTTTTCAATTTTTTTTCATATTTTCTTTTTTATTAAATTTTGATTTGAACCTTTAAAACTTGAATCGACTTAACTCGACTTAAATAAAAATATCTAACCCGTCAAAATTAACCTGTCCGTATCAAACTTGACTTGATCAAGTTGATGATGATCACCTCAATCCAATTTGACTCGTAGGGGAAGGATATTATGCATAATTTAATCATGGTGATATACCAATAACCATAGAAAACTTAACATTTAGGGTAGTGATGATTGTATGAACTCTATAAACGGTCATTGTTAAGATAATAATTAATTCCCACCACATAGATTGCGCGTAGAAGGGAAAGAGATAATTAATGAGGATGACCGGGTAACAATGAAAATAGATAAAATAATATCTGGAGAGAAAAAAAAAACGTGTTCATCGTCTTTCAACTTTAACTGTAATTTGATAAATGTAAACAATTATATATTTTTAAAAATATAAGACTATATCCATTAGTTTAAAAATACAAAGGTTAAACCCCAAATGGAGTAAATTATTTATTACAGTATTATAGAATTATATAATAACATACAATGACCACTGCTTCACATTGAGGCAAATGCGTTAATCAAAACAAGAACCCTAAACTCCACAACACTTTTATTGCGTTGAGAAGAGACCCACTTGGGCAAGTGGAGTGATTACTATCATACTGGTAGGTTAAATATTGATTTGGACCTCAGTTTATTACGTTCACTTGTTTTTTCCTTGGACTTGTTTGATTAATTATCACACATTGGAAGGGGAATCCACGAAGTTCTTGAGTTTTCCATGTCCTTCATTTCCATTTGGATTCTGAATAGCTATCTCAGTCAGAGGACAACTTGTTACATGATTCGGGTCAGAGGCTACCATTGTACTCATCTTCTCAACGTTAATAATCTCATCACCATTCAGTTCCTGCAATTTCATTGGCTCATCTGGCTTGGCGTTTCTATAAATCAAATACATCACCATCTGAATTATGCCGAATAGAAAACCTAACGTATTTGGGAGCTGCATCATCCAAATGCAAACATTAAATACTTTTTTAAGAATCAAATCAAAACTTTTGGGGCGGTTATATCAAATGGAAAGGAATAAAAAATGTTTAAGATTTTCTAAACAATAATAATAGTAGAATAGAATAGGGAGACCCTTGTTTTCATTTTACTTGTTTTTTCATACGGGAAACCATAATAATAGAGTAAGTACAGGTAATAAATTGTTATGATTAAATTGACATTAAAGCACAAGGAAAAGTTATGGAATATCTATAAAAAAGGAAATGCAATAAGTGATTGAATTGACCGCACGTAGCATGGTTGAATTGAACTTACAGCGATGTAGTAGTCGTTGAGGAGAAGGCCATAGAAGAACCACATGACAGCATTTACAGTCAAAAAAAAGGACAAACTTAAAGGCATGAATTCCACACTTTTCGTCTTTATCACACGTCTCTGCATGCATCAATCATAAGAATTGGTTTACGTTTGAGGGCATAAGGAAAAAATACATGCATAAGCTTTTAGTCCATCATGTTGAAAAACACTGAAAATTCTTACGATAATGCAGAGAGGAGCAGCGAATACGCTTATGTTGAAAACGAGAGAAATCCATCCAATCACATTAAGACGTTTGGACCCTTTTGTAAGGAAGAGGGTCGAAAGAAGCATCGCTCCGAACCCCAACACATTCAACAACAGAAGAAGCATGATGGTCGAAAGCTGTGACATTTGAGAAAAGGGAAACTTATTAGTTTTCTTAAACTTGAAATTAAAATGGAAATAAAAATAAAAATTGCAGGGATTAATATATAGAAGTTATAAGAAGGTAAACCCTGGTTTTATTTGGGGCGTAAAATAAGAAGATGGCAAGGTAAATTGTCTCTATCACACATCCAAAGGAGTTAATAGTAATCAGAAGGAGGGTTGAATCCTTTTTGACGAGTGCGTAATAAATCCAGAGCATTGAACTGAACAGTGCAACAACATAAGGTAGTGATTGAAACCCTTCCGCAGATTTCCTCTTGTAGATTTGGTAAAAAGTTGGTCTGCATTCATCACGTATAACAAACATAGTTAAAAAAAGTGTTTCAGTGGATAATTACAATGAGTATGGTGTTGAAGAAAATCACTTACAATGGAGCAAGGAACACCATAAAGGAGATGATGTTGCCTAATAGCACAAAAAAATAAAAAAGAAGAAACATTCATCAGTACTCATGTACAAATTGTGATTACTATTATTACTACAACAACAACTGCTGTTACTATTATTATTTGTACCTAGAAACTAGAAAAATGGCATGCAATGGTAGTAATGTCTCACATATATCTGGTGTACAAATAGTGTTTTATGTTTCTCCTAAATACAAGGTATTAAGAAAAGTAACACACTTCTGAATAGAATACCTAGAAGGCCGAAAACAAAAGCCAAAGTTTGGTGGTGAATGACCATCTCTGTTGAACGTAATTGGAGTGTCTCTAAAAATCTGTGTACTAAGTCACAGTGGTCACTAGAAGGTGAGAAAAGATTATCTCAAAGTCAAACCCTCCCTCACTTTTTATCTCTTCTCACTTTCAATGGCACGACTTGTTATGGTAAGAGTGGGAGCCTATTTATAGTTTTAAGAAAGGGAAGAAATGCATGTCAAGTTCACAAGTCAAATATCCAAACGCTTAATTATTTTATCAATACTTGTGATATTTCTTTTTAATTCTTTTTAGTTTTCAAAAACAACACAGATCGTGAAGGATGGTATAAAATATAAGGATAAGATTTGTTTACATGCAAAAATTTATTTACTTATTCACAACTTTAATATTTGTTATCAAGTATATTTATTAATATTTTCAATTAATTTGATGATGTATAATAATGGAAAAAAATTGAAGAACTAAATATATAATTAAAAGTGCATTTAAGTATTATAAATATTTTTTCTCTATTTTTTTAATAAAAATAACTTTAAGGTTAAATTTAATATGATAATATTATTATAATTAATAATTTTTAAATTACTTTTAATATGATAATATCTATTTTTAGTATTATTGTTCATAATTGACATTTATTTAAAAAGAAAAGTGTTTTCACCTTAAATCTATATTCGAGCTGTTATACATTTTAAAACTATTATATATATATATATATATATATATATATATATATATATATATATATATATATATATTAACTATTATTAACCTTTATTTATGAGCGACTTTAAAATTTATATGAAAATAAATTGCAATTTTAGTTTCAAAGTTATTAAGTCAACACTCTAATAATTAGTGAACTTTAATGATGAAGGCAGCATTTTTAAAATAAAAAAATTAAGAAGCTCAATTAAAAAAATTATAAATGATAATATTTAAAAATTATAAGGAGCGAAATTAGATGGAAAATAATAAGTGATATAATGAAAAAAAAAGTATAGAGCGATATTAGAGATAAAGGGTTGACTATAATAATAAAAATTATTTTTCAACACTTAAATACTGTTTAATATCTAGTGAATGAAAATTAAAAATATGATTAGTAGTATAAATTATCCTTCATAATAAAATATGAGTATAGTAGATGAGAAATATAATGTGATGAAAAAATAGAAAAATAATAAAGATCAAACTTCAACATATTTTTTTTCCCGTGAGTATCTCAGTTGCATGATTTTGATTCTTCAAATTTGAACGAGTAAACTTGATATCTGTATATTACAATCATATGATTTTGGCCATTTCAGTATTCTTTTGTTAAGGTTTAATAACTTTTGATGATATGATATTAGTAGATGATGACATAACGTTGATGTGTTACTAACATGATCATATAATACGAATTTTTTTGTTATCAAAATGTTAAATATGAAAATAACCTTGCCCCACAAATAACACTTAACCACTAAATTGATGATTTTTTTCTAATTACACAAATGAAAGAAATATAAACTAAAATTATACATATATTTATTGTTACTAAATAATATATACATGTGATTAATAGTAATAGTTATATTAATAATATTATTAATAAACAAATACTTATAACAATATTAGATGTTAATATATATATATATATATATATATATATATATATATATATATATATATATATATATACTTGTTCGCTATTTTAAGTTATTATAAGCTTTATTATTAATATATTTATATATAAACTAATAGTTTCATATAAATATATACTTTCAAGAAAATATAAATATTTTAGGGATGATAAAATTATAAATTTTAAGGGCTGAAATATGCAAATTAGAATCTCAATATTTCTATCATATATTTTTATTAATTTACGTTATGATATATTCATACTCATACTCATATTCAATATATTTATATTTTAGAATTATAAATGTATCTAATAAATATAATAATAATGATAATATAGTAATAATATTAATATAAAAAAATATCTAATCATTTTCATATTAACTAATTATATCGAAATATCATATAAAAAAATATGATTAAATAGTAATAAATTATTGTCACCCATCTTACTATATTGTCTTCTCTATTTAAAACATGGTTGAAATTTCTTTAATAGGGAAACCCTCACAAGGGGTATAGCTTGGGTCAGTTTGTACCTTCACTTGTGCCCTGAATGCACAAAACTGCTGGTCCACTTGAAACCCTTATTATGGCTTTTTAAGACGTGGTTTGGGCCTTGCAACTCCTTATTAACCTTTTTTAATAACCTCTTTCTTGCTCTTGAGGGTTTGATTATGGCTCCTCTGCCTCACTAATTGAACACCTCCTTCACCATAAAATGTCACACGCCTTTCACAATTATCATCCCATCTTTGGAGATATTTAAATTCTTTAGACAATAATGCAATGTCACTTTAAACTCTTGTTCGTTGGTCCCCTTTCATCATTGTATTTCCTAGCAAATGACTCACATTGCATTCTCATGAATGCACATAATTTGTCACACAATAAATTATTAGAATCTTTCAAATGAATACAATTAAAGATAATTTATGACACACGTTAAATAATAACCACCATATTTTAATAAACTCAAATATCTTATAAAAAATTATCATATTATATTTGTTAATCATAAATAACTTCTTAAAATAAATCATTTGTAAATCGAAGTGGGCTTTTAGCCGAGGGATGACGTCGTTATGCTTGAGGATGTTCATATCGTCTGGATAAGAAGGGGTCTCTGTCCGAAATGGTATCAGAGCCTAACCATTTTTCAGGAGGAGGTATGATAATAGGAATTTCAAGTGGAAAGTGAGTAAGAGAAACCTTTAAACATGGATAACTAAACACCACCATCATAGTCCGGTTCCGTTGGTCCCATTTTGTTAAACTCAACCCTTTCTCTTCCCAAAAATATTTCAAAAACTCTTTCTTCAAAAATAGAAAACCTCATAGAGTATTCCTATGTCCCAGAAGACGCTCATATCTCTCAGACGTTCAATCTTCTCCTTATAGTCCTTATAATATTTTTAGGAGACAAAGATCTACCCTTAGATCTATCACTCGTCTTCTTTCCACCAGAAGACCTCATGTCAAGGAGTACGTCCAATCCTCCAGGATGGACCAGTGTGTCTTAGCATCCACTACAGAAGAACAATATGTCAACATTGAGATCCCCAAAGATCTCATCAAGCATTGACAAATTGAGGATTACACTCATCTCCATTATGGAGCAATCCAACTTGTCCTCTCTCTCCACGGAAGATGGGGATTACCTGTCTCAGTCAAAGTCTCTCTTTTAGACTCCAACTACCTTCATTATGAGCATGTCGTTATCGGTACTGTTCTAACTACTCTTCACGTTGGAAGTGTAGTTCTCACCATCTTTCCTAACTTCAACCTTAGTTTGAAGGATCCCACAATCTCCCAGAGATTGAAGGTTCAGATCCAGATCTGATAAAAATATTTCCAAAAACCCCTGTCTTGTATTGAATATGATAGCACAATATATACATGAAATACAGAAACATTCTAGGCTATAATTACGCTAACCATTATAGTCGGTATCCTAAATTTGTCTATTAACAGATATGACATTAATGTGCATCACTGTGCATCGCTGTCATGCCAAGCTAAATATGGAAAAAATTAATCATGTAGAATCATGGCATGATACGGTATTTGTAATCGTATATTCTATGTTTATCACCCTCCCTCAAGATGGAGTATGAAGGTTATGAATGCCCAACTTGCCTAAAAAAGAACCAAATTTAGTGGCGCCAAGAGATTTGGTGAAGAGATCAGCCAGTTGATGATGAGTGGACACATAGGAGGGTTGGATATGATTGTGTTGTATTTCATCACGAATAAGATGACAATCCACTTCAATATGTTTTGTCCGTTCATGAAACACAGGATTCTTGGCAATGTGAAGGGCAACTTGGTTGTCACAGTAGAGAGTCATAGGGTCGGTGTGAGTAATGCCTAGGCTCGAAAGAAGGCCTTGAAGCCATTTCAACTCACATGTCGTGTTGGCCATAGAACGATATTCTCGCCTCAGCGGATGATCGAGAAACCGTATGTTGCTTCTTGGTTTTCCGGAAACGGGGATTGACCAAGGAAAATAAACCAACCTAGGTGAGAGATCTTCGAGTGAGAGGACAACTTGCCCAGTCCGAGTCACACCAACCATAAAGACGAAGGTCACTCTCTCTTTTAAAAGCACACCCCGACCCGGCTGCCCTTTAAATAGCGTACCATGCGGAGTGCAGCCCGCCAATGCTCCTCGACGCGGTTGGTGCATGAATTGAGATAGGACATGAACACTCGTAAGATAATTCAGGTCGTGTAAAACACAAGTAAATAAGGCGACCGACGAGACGTCGATATTGACTCGGGTCGGAAAGTAGTTCGCCATCGCCCAATGCTAAACGATGATTTTCTTCGATTGGCGTGGACACAAGTTTCCCTCCAAGCAATCCCGCTTCGGCTATGATGTCCAACGCATACTTCCGTTGACACAAGAAAATTCCTGTAGGAGATCCGGCAACCTCCACCCCAAGAAAGTATTTTAATTTCCCTAAGTCCTTCATACGAAAACATTGATGAAGATAATCTTTGAATTGCGCAATGTCTTCATGATGATTGTCGACAATGACTAGGTCATCCACGTAAACTAACACAACCGGTTCGACATCTCCTTTGCGAAAGATGAACAAGGAGTGATCGGACGAAGAACGTTGAAACCCATATTGAACAAGAGCGAGTTGAGAGCTTGGCAAACCAACACCGAGGAGCTTGACGAAGACCATAAAGGGACTTGCGGAGATGACACACCATACCCTTTTGAGACACCAAGAACCCCGGCGGCATTTTCATGTACACATCTTCCTCAAGATCGCCGTGCGTGAAAAGCATTATGGACATCCATTTGATGGAGTTCCCAGTCTTTGGCTACGCCACTCGCCAACACTCGTCCGAATGGTGACCATCTTTGCCATCGGGGCAAAGGTCTCGTCATAGTCAATCCCCTCAACTTGGTGATTCCCCAAGACAACTAATCGGGCTTTGAAGCGTTCAACGCTCCCATCGAATGATATTTGATTTTATAAATCCACTTGCAACCTGAGAGGCTTCTTCCCTGCGGTAGAGGAGTAATGTCCCATGTTTCATTACTTTGGAGGGCCTGAATTTCACTAGCCATGGCATCTCTCCATCTAACATCCCGAACAGACTTCAAAGAAATGCACAGGTTCTCTCTCCGCATGAAGGGCCGCAAGAAAGGTTCGGTGGGGGAAGGAGAATTTAGCACAATTTAAGTACTTTGTCAAACTGTAAGGCATACCTGAGGAAGCTGAATGTGGAGTGCGAATTGAGGGACCGAGTTGTAAAGTGGTGTTAGTGACATAATCACGAAGCTTCACAGATGGCTTTCGTACACGAAGACCTTTCCCCAGGGATGCAGGGACAGTATGCTCCTCAGGAACCTCTAGTTCTGTCATCATAGAGTCAGTTTGTTCTGGTGGGAGAACGATCTGGGTGGGAGGCTCTTGTTCATGGCATTCAGCGTGGCCCTCCCTGAACTTAGTTGTGGGCACATCTTCTGTTGTGGGGTTAACGTCATCAGTCTCCACAACTGAGTTCAGGGAGGGCCACGCTGAATGCCATGTTGAGGTGTTCCAGTGCATGAGGTTTGATGGAGTATCCCATGTTGCTGAAAATATCGTTGAAGACACATAAACTCAGTTCCATTGTCACTTCGTAATATTTTGACTTGTTTCTCGTATTGTCGTTCTATTAAGGCGATGAAATGCATTAAGGTTTGTGACACATCTTTCTTATTATTCAAGAGATATATCCACACAGCTCGAGAACAGTCATCAACCAAAGTGAGAAAGTAAGATGCACCACAAGACGAGGGAGTTCTATATGGACCCCATAAATCACAATGTATTAAATCAAATATATTGGATTCTTGAAAATCACTTAAAGGAAATGTGTTTCTGCATTGCTTTGATCTCTCACACACTTCACACACATGAGTTGTATCCGTATTTCTATTCACGCTGTTCAGATGCGGAATTTTTCTAACAATCTAGTAGGCAGGATGTCCCATTCGCTTGTGCCAAATCTCTAGTTGATTTTCTGCATTGGTCTGATACGCCTTTATGCCACTCACACCACGATACCAATAGAGTCCCTCTTTTCGTTCACCCGCTCCAATCAGCATCCTCGAAGTGTGGTCCTGCATTGCACAAAATCTATCAGTAAAATGTACTGTACATTTTACTTCATTCGTCAATTGTGATACTGAAATCAAATTGCAATTCAATTTCGGAACATATAGAACATGTTTAAGTTTCAGTCCTCCATCAAGGAAAACCGATCCTTCTTTGTTTGCCGACACCAATTCACCATTTGGTAGTCCCATCGGGCACCCTTCCAAGGCTCGACTCTCCCTCAAGTTTTCTAGTGTTCCTGTCATATGATTAGAGGCGCCACTATCAATAATCCACAAGTCACATGCTTTCTTACCGAGTCATCTTTTCAGTTTCATTTGCCTTGCGAGAATTCAACATTCGTTGTCAAGATCCGCCATTGCTCATTACTCGGTCCTGCGACTTCGGTTTTTCGGTTGAACCAACGTTATCCGCACCGGTGTGCGCCATATTGACGCGAGCCGTTCCTCCTTTTCCTCGAAGGTTCCTGTTCTTTGTTGATTTTTTTCATCGTTTCTATCGGTTCGTGGTCTCTCTCCCCACCATTCCGGGTAACCAATGATCTTGAAGCAATTGCCTTTGTCATGTCCCTTCCTTCCACACCGCATGCAAACAACCGATTTTTCTTTCGCTTCATTGCGTAACTTGTTCCCGGTTTCCGCTCGCATAGCCATTCCCACGATCATTCCTCGCTCTTCTTTAGACCTGGTGATTGTTCTCACCCTTTCTTCTTGCACCATGGTGCCATACACCCGATTCAACGAGGGTAATGGATCTGTTGCCAAAACATTTGACCGTGCAGTTCCATAGCCCTCATCATCTAGCCCAATCAAGAACCGATGAATTTTTTCTTCTTCTCTTCGTTTCTCAAGTTGCGTCATAATATTACACTTGCATCCCCCACATCTACACTATGGGATTTGCTCGTAATTTGCCAGCTCATCCCACAACGTTTTCAACTTCCCATAATAGGAAACCATAGTCATTCCTTGTTGTTTGCATTCTCGCCAACTCGACTTTAGCTGCTGGATTCTTGGTCCGTTCACGATCGAGAATCGTTCCTTGATGTCATCCCATAGGTCCTTTGCGTTTTCCATGTATGCAACAGTGGAACGCAAACTAGGTTCTATAGTGTTTAGTATCCAAGATACAAGCATCGATTGAATTGTCCACCAATCTTCTATCTCGGATGTGTCTTCTTCGGGTTCCTTATGAGTTCCATCTATGAAACCCCATTTCCTTCGAGCCCGCAGAGATATCTTCACGGCCCTTGCCCATTCCTCGTAATTCTCTCCTCGTAATTGTACTGTGTAATCACATTTCCAGGATTATCACCGGCACTCAGATCGTATGGCGATGGTGTTTTCTTCACCGCCTCTCCTCTCTCGCCATTTTAGAAGTACGATCGTGTTCTCGGGCTGTTGGATATCAGAGTTTGGTTCGCTCTGATACCATGATAAAAATATTTCCAAAAACCCCTGTCTTGTATTGAATATGATAGCACAATATATACATGAAATACAGAAACATTCTAGGCTATAATTACGCTAACCATTATAGTCGGTATCCTAAATTTGTCTATTAACAGATATGACATTAATGTGCATCACTGTGCATCGCTGTCATGCCAAGCTAAATATGGAAAAAATTAATCATGTAGAATCATGGCATGATACGGTATTTGTAATCGTATATTCTATGTTTATCAAGATCACTAGAGCTGAACAAGTAGCTGATGCACTATCGACTACTCTTCATCATCAAATCATATACAGGTTGCAAGATCATGCGATAAATCTTGCGTTACCATCCTGTAAAGATGGAGCACTATTCGTCTTGGCCAATAACCAAGATGAGACACCTTCCATAGTTCAAATCCCTAGAAATATCTCCTCATAAGAGCTTCACAAGCTTATTCCGATGCAGTGGGTAACTAACTATGAGAAGCTCCACAATAACCAGAAACTCATTCATTTCACAGAAGCAACATTTAGAAGATCTGTAGATGACACTGTTAGAACCATCTTCAAAAATCTAGAAGATGCTCCAAGTTCTAGCACCTCCATATTCCAGTCAATGATGATAACGCCTGCCACCAAGGAAGGCAAAATCCCAATTGCCAGCGTATGCCCTGATGGCAAACCTATCTTTACTGACAAGATAGGAGGACACTTCATCTGGGATGCTAACCCAGAAATGTGCGATTCTGACTGTAATTGTTGTGACCACTATGGAGACACTAGTGACGAGGATGATGATGACTCAGATAGTGATGATGATGATGACTTCGAAGGAGGATCTTGCAAACCTCCATTCTCTCCCTCCAGGAGCTTTGAACCTGGAAAAGGCCCGTGGATAGGAATTCACCGCCAATATGAGTCAGATCCCATGTAGAAATATAGGTGATATGCTGAGATCCTTGAAGAGGAAGGCCACTTCTTCTCCCCACCTCAGCCTGTTCCTGTAGCTCCTCCCATTCCATGCATGATGATCAACCCTTCAACATACAAGGAAGAATTTCCTCCATTAGAAAGGAACATTGATCCTGTGTCCAAAACAACAACCAAACCACATGTTGTTTGTCAAGAAATTGGACCAGATGGGAAGACCAAACCATTAAGTCAGGCAGAAGAAGTCCTAAATTGGCAGACAGAGAATGCTTGAGCTCAAAATTCTATCTTGCAGAAAATTGATAAGAATATAGAAAATATCTCCACACATCTTGAGGAGATTGACGACAAGATCCAACACCTTAATTCTACTTTGAGGAAACACTACAGGCACCTATCCGCAGAAATCTCAAAGTTAGAGGAAGATTGGAAAAACATCGTGATGAGTCCCTAGTTGCCCCGGAGGCGGGAGAGGTCATCTCTAGGAGGATTACTAGAAGCATGACTAGAAGGGAGACCTCATCTTTACCTTCCATTTTGAATTTACTTAGTATTTTTACTTAATATTTTCTTTTTCTAAGTTTTTCACTTATTTTCGCTTTCTTTTTGTAAACTCACTTTTTGCACCTCCTTTTTGAAGAATACCACCTTTTTTTGGTGGAAAAGAAGCCTTGGATCCATAGGATACATTCATGGGCAGCCCAAAGGTGTAAGACACTCCTTTTTCATGTCCTACACCCCTTTTTGGAGAGGAAGAAGCTTAGGATGCGGGATTGGTTGGCTTGGGACAACCCAAAAGGAAACACACCTCTTTTTTCATGTTCTCCACACCCTTAGAGGTATTTTTGGTGGGCTAGAACGAATTTAACATATTTGGACCATGGGGACTCTAGCCTTTAGGTTTAGGTTAAGTTTATGTCTCCTTTTATAATTCCATCTAGGTCCCTCCCCCAAAAGCCTATAAATAGAAGGCTTCCCCTCATGTAATTAGGTTGAACATTTATGAAAAGTTTGTGAGGTTTCTTAGAATGTTCCATCTCTTTGAGTGCCTTATCTTGAACCTTGGTTCAAGTGACGGCAACCACCACTTATCTAGGGTGGCTCATCCCCCTAGTGGTGTGCCAACACTCCATCACCACCATAATTCTCTTCTCTTCCTCTTTTCGTCTTTATTTCTTCCCTTCATTTATTTATCCAAGGGGCTGGTCCAATTTTCCAGCCCTTGTGTTTATTCTTTTCTAGTTTCATTCCATCTCTTCCTCCCTTCATAATCCTTGGAAATGAACCTTCACATTTAGATAGACAACTATCTTAATGTCCAGTGGTAATTTTCCTTGAGTTTGTTTACTTTATTGCTTAAAATTCTGCACCTTACTTTATTTTACATCATTTGGTATTCAGAGTTTAGGTTGTTTCTAGTAAGGTATTCTTATTGTTGCTTTGACTTTATTCCTTGTGTAGTTTGTGTTTTGTGCTCTAAATTGTGGTTTTTTTGTGGTCATTTGGTTTGCGGTGCTGCAATCAAAAGTTTGGGCATGAGGTTAGTCCAATACTACACTCACCTAAGTTTCTTTTTATGGCATGTATGATATTTGATAAAATGCCTAGCAAAAAAAAAATTCTGCACTTTATTAAATTACATATTCTTCTAAGTTTAGTGTCTTTCTAAATGTGCCTAGCCTTTGCTTGAGTTATATGTCTAGTATCTCTTGTTAAAGTTTTCTTTTATTGGCTTCCAACACTTGAAATTGCATGATGAATTAATTAGTTGAGTCCATGCATGATGAATTGATCTAGGATCCTAAACATAGGAACTAAGTGATCAAATTTTTGCTAGCAACTTTAAACAAATTTTGGCAAGTCTAGAATCAAGTTAGAACAAAAATATTTTTACAAAAAAGTATCTTGATCAAAACCTTATTGCTTCAAAAAAAAAAAGGAAAAGAAAAAAAAAATTCTGCACTTATAAGATTTGATTCTAGAAATTGTCATAATACTTGGTTGCATGATTAAAATTTGGCAAATTAGTTCTAACATTGTAGGAACCTTAGTCTTCTTTATGTGTGTGCTTGGTTGAAAATTTTGATTGCATGTTTTAAGTGCTTCTCAAATTTCTTTCTAGCTTTTCTTGTTTTAGTCTTGTTCAAAGTTTTGTCTAAATTTCCCTCTTAGTAAACCTTCCTTGATTTTGTGCTTTTATTGCTTGTCTTAGGTTTCTTTAAGTTTTGTCTTTGAAAGTTTTCTATTTTTTGGAACTCCTAAGTGTTTTGGTTGGCGTACATCTTTTCATTTGATTGCCATTTTTCAAGAGAAATTTTTAAGACTTTAAAGAGAATTTTGGAACATTTAGGAATTTTTCTACTTGAAGAGTGGAGTGATCCTACCAATCAAACTTGTGTGAGGAGCCAAACACTTGAGTGACTTGATTTACATTTTAACCTTTCATCTTCCGTGTTTTGTGTTAGTTTAACTTGTTTTGCAGACATGTCAAATTCCTTATCAGAGAAGGCAAACAATGTAGGGGCATCTAATGAAGGACAAATACAAGGTCCAGCGGAAAAAAATCTAGTGGAATTAATTAAAGAAATGAAATTGTCCCGGAAGGAAAGTGAAAGACATTTGAGGTAGACAATCCAAAGACTAGAAGCTGAGAAGTCCGAAAGAGAGATAAGACGTTCATACTCACCAAGTTCCCAAGAGGAAGAAGATAGGAGATACCATAGAAGGAGGCAATCTAGGCGCACCAACACTCCAAGAAGGAACAACATTAAGATACCCAAGTTCTACGGAGATAATGATCCAGAAGTCTACCTAGACTGGGAGGCTAAAGTGGACCAAATCTTTAATGTAAACCCAGTAGGGGACCAAGAACAAGTAGATTTAGTTGTAGTAGAATTTGAGGGATATGCCATGACTTGGTGGCATAAGGTTTGTAACGATAATTACCAAGGGCCACCCACGGCTTCTTGGATGGACATTAAACATTTAATGCGCGCTAGATTCGTTCCTTCCTACTATAGGAGGGAGCTCTTGTTGAAGCTCCAACGGCTTCAACAGGGTAATATGTGTGTGAATGATTGCTTCAAGACGCTAGAATCTTTGCTACTTAGGATCGGTATGCATGATGAAACTAATGAGACTAAGGTAGCTAGGTTTGTTAGTGGTCTTAGAAGAGATATCCAGGACTTAGTAGAATTATACGAATACTCCTCAATTGAAAATGTTTTACATCTTGCCCTTAAAATTGAAGCTAAATTGAAAAGAAAAGATGGGGCTAAAAGGAGTTATTTGCATAATGACTGTCGCCGCCGTAAAAAAGGGAGGCGGTCGGAGCGACGCGATGGTTTTATCGACCCTCTTGATTTTCGCGCTTTTTATTGGTGGTTACAACGTCTTCAGGCTGTCCGATAACCGGGCTAATCTGGAGACGAGATTTTCGAAAAGTGTCCTTGAGTTGTCCGACAACCGGGCTGACCCAAGGACTTATTTATTTTGGGTTCTATGGAGTCGCCACCGATATTTTTACCATAAACATCGGAAAAGGGGTTTAAAAGGCGTTGGTTTTCGAAAACCAACTTTGGTCATTAGAACCAGAGTTGGGTAAGGGAGTTAGTTACGTGCAAAGGGAGTATTAGTCCCTTTGCGACGCCCCTTTCGGGTTCCCTATGATAGGCCGGCTATTTGTAAATAATTAAACTTTGAAAATTGCGCTTTTACCCTTTTTATTATGCGGAATTTAAATATGTGACTACATTGCCCTAGCTTCTATTGCATAATTTAAATAGCAGTAATTTTAAAGAATAGAGAATGAGGATATGCACCTCCAAAGCAAGCTTTATATTCAAAAAGAGGGTGCGTTTTGGCAACCCTTCACTCTACACTCTCAGAAACTCCGGAAATGCCTCGGAGGGATTCTTAAGAAGATTTAGAACGCTCAGTCTATGCCTAAAGACGCTCAGAAACTCCGGAAATGCCTCGGAGGGATTCTTAGAGAGAGAAAATCTAGAGAGAAGGGAGAGCTCTTGCTCCTTGGTGTCGAAATGAGGGGGGGAGGACCCCTATTTATAGTTTTTCACGCTGTCAGGGTCCAGACCGCCGTTCTTGTCTGACAGGGTCGAGACCGCCGTCTCAGAATTCGAGACCGCCGTCTCGTTTGTGTCATAGGGTCGAGACCGCCGTCTGGATAATCCAGACCGCCGTCTCCCTGGAGCATCCATCGCTCAAGCGAGTACACCAGTCGCTTGAGCGAGACTTGACCCGGGAGTCCCCTTTGTTCGAAGCTTCCGTCGCTCAAGCGAGTACATCAGTTGCTTGAGCGAGACTTGACCCGGAAGTCCCCTTTGTTTGAAGCATCTGTCGCTCAAGCGAGTACATCAGTCGCTTGAGCGAGACTTGACCCGGAAGTCCCCTTTGTTTGAAGCATCCGTCGCTTAAGCGAGTACACCAGTCGCTTGAGCGAGACTTGACCCGGAAGTCCCCTTTGTTTGAAGCATCTGTCGCTCAAGCGAGTACATCAGTCGCTTGAGCGAGACTTGACCCGGAAGTCCCCTTTGTTTGAAGCATCTGTCGCTTAAGCGAGTACACCAGTCGCTTGAGCGAGACAGGACCCGAGAGTCCCAAATTTTTCCAGGTGTCCTCGCTCAAGCGATGTATTTTTAGCCAAAAAACCTTCCTATCTTGGTACGGGAGCCTAATAGTCTCTCCTAGTGGCTTGTTAGGCTTCAGCCGTCTTCAAATAGGGGATCTTCTGACTTTATTTGGAGGCCGGGCAAGATTTGGGGTCTACAGCTGCCCCCCTTTACCCGACCAGTCGACTGCTGGCCTTTTGTGCCGAGGTGATCGACTGAAGGGTAAAGGAGTTGACCCTCTTGCCCGGTTACCCTTCAGATACTCCGTCTTTGCGGCGGATGATCTTCTGGGGAAATGTTGTGTTGTGCGCTTCCGGGATGCTCCTTCGACGCGGTAGCTGATCCTTTGGTTGACGAGTACGAACCCTCGCCTGGTTTGGTGCCTCTGGATGCCCCTTCTTGCGGTAGCTGATCCTTTGGCGATGGTGGTGGCTTACTGATTCTGATCATGCGCCGGCTCCCTGGGGAGTGATTTCTGTGTTCGTGCACTTCCAGGATACTACTTCTGACGTAGTCGATCCCTTTGGTGGACACGTGGTAAAACCTCGGGATGCTCCTTCTGACGGTAGCCGATCCTTCGGTTGATGGGTATAAACCCCCCATTAGGCTGGTAAATGCAGTCCGTTGTGTGGGACTGGATGGTTATCAATCCCCCATCAGGGTGGTAAATGCAGTCCGTTGTTGAGATGCGTTTTGTCTTTGTTTTTTTGTCTTTTCTGGGAATTGTCGTCCGGTCTGTGCCGGGGATTCTTTGACTTTTGATTTTTCTTGTGGTGATCACCCAACTCTTGCTGGTCGGGTGATTTTGGCTTTTCCTGATAGCCATCCAGCTTGTTGTTTGCTGGGGATTCTTTGTTTTTGATCTTTTGGTATTTGTCATCCAACTTTGCTGGTTGTCGGGAATTTTTTGATAAGTGCCTCTTAGGTAGGCAGGAATCCTCTGGGGATTTGTTGATCTTGGTGACGCCTCTTGAGTAGGCGGATATCCATTGAGTTTTTGGTAATGCCTCTGAGTAGGCAGATGTTCCGTTTGGAGGTGAAGACTTTTGGTTTTTCTTTTTTCTTTGCCTCTGGATAGGCTAATGTTGCTTTTTTGCTTGCAAGGTTTTGCCTATGCGTTCCACTAGGGATATCCATGTTAGGGAAGTAGCTTTCTGAGGATATGCGTTTGAAGTTTTGCCTTTGCAGTAGGCTCTCTGGGTAAGTTTTTTTTGGTGATCTACTAGGGAGTTGGTTGACTCCTTGGGGATCTAATTTTGGTCGCCTTTTGGGGAATGGAGTTGTGACTCCTTGTTTGGTGTTGATGAGAGCTGGTTTCTTCAAGCTCTTATTTCTCTGGGGAAATGGAGTTTTTTGTTTTTTTGTTTACTGTGCCTCTGAGTAGGCGGATGCTTCATTAGTGGTGAAGACTTTATACTTGCTTGCCTCCGAATAGGTGGATGTCCCTTTCTGGGGAAATTGGCTCTTGCTCGCCAGATCTTGCCTACGCCTAGGCAATTGACTCTTCTAAGGATGTGAGTTTGGAATTTGCCTTTGTCGTAGGCTCACTGGAGATGATTTTTCTCTTTTTGGTGATCCACCGGGGAATTGATTGCCTTCCCGGGGATCTGATTTTGATTTGCCCCCTGAGGGAATGGAGTTTTGACTCCTTAATTGATGTGGGTGCGAGCTGGCTTTTGTAATGCTCTTATTCTGTTGGGGGGAGTGGAATTTCTGATTCCTCTTTTTTGTTGATTTTCCCTTTTTCTGCGGTGACCCACTTTAGGGATTTGATTTCCTGGAAGTTAGGATTTTATTTGATTTTGCCTTTTTCCACGATTTATCTCTTTTTTATCGCGATTTTGAAATCTGGCTTTTTTATTGGGATAATGCATGCGCCTTGTTACTTTTTAGTTTCTTCTCTTTGGGGATCCGCAAGGGATAAAATTTTCTTAGGTGATCCATCAAGGGATTATTAACATCTATGGGGATCCGATTTTTCTGGGATGGAGTCCTGGCTCCTTGATTAATGTTGATGCGAGCTGACCTTATGAAGCTCTTATTCTACTGAGGATGAAGATTTCCTTATTTCTTTTTGTAGACTTTTTAGGAGATCCACTTGAGGATTTTTATTCGACCTTCTCTGTTGCAACCCTTTCTTTTGGATATCCGCTGGGGATGCAAGGGTTTTCTTCTTTTTTCTCTTTGAGCCCTTGATGGTTTGGACTTTTTTGGCTGTTGATGATGATGGGCTCTTGAAGCCTTTATTCTCCATTGGGGAGTGTGGAGGAGACTTTGGATGAGTGTGCTCGGTGACTCATGTGGTGGTAATGCTGAGCCGTGGGGTAATTTTTTTTGTGTTGCCTTTAGAGTGGGCAGGGATCCTCTTGGGGATGACTAAGCCTTTCCATCGACTTTTCTTTTATGATGTCTGATGGTTGTGCCCTCTTTTATTTGGAGCTTTGGCTTCTGGAAGCTTCTTATAACAACTTACTTGAGGGCATTATTTGGAGACTCAGTCTCAGTGATCCTTTTTTTCAATCACAAACATGGAGCTAGTCTCCTTATATGCATGAATGCTTTTCGTTTTTTGTTATTTGTCTGAAGTAATTTTTATTTCTTTTATTGTTGTCTTGACAAAGCCGTTTTGTGCGACTACTTGTGTGTGGATGCCCTAAATGCAATCTATTCTTATTGATTGATGCATCTGGAAAAGTGACTGGCATTCTCCTGCTGGGATTTTTTATGATTATGATGAAAGACCCTTCTCTTTTATTCATTTTTTGGTTTAGCCCTATTTTTTGCCTAGACCGCCCTTTTGGGGTTTTCGATCTAGCGGGCTGCCTTAATTTTTGCCTAGGATATCTTTAGCGGGCTTTTTCCTTTTTTATGAATGTCCTAACTTTTGCCTAGACCGCCCTTTGCGGGTTTTCGATCTAGCAGGCTACCTTAACTTTTGCCTAAGAATCCCCTAGCAGGCATTATTCTTTTTATTGTATTTTTCTTTCTCTTCTTTTTTTGAGAGATAGGAGCCTATCATATGCATGCAATGTTCGCGATATGCATCCTATAATACTATTTCAATTAATTTTTCAAAAGGATTAACCAATGTGCTTTTACTTCTGATGAGCTTCTGACAATATGTGTTTTTTGTCGACAGGGATAGGCTGTACCTATTTTGCCGTCTTGATTTTACCGTGACTGAAGAATGATTGTGTTGATTGTGGAGCGACTTGCCATGTTAGTGCGCTCCTCCCTTTCCTTGGGGATGTCGATCCTCCTATTGATTACTATCTCCACATTTTCCTACTAATTACTAGAATGTCGTAGTGGTAAGGGTCAAGAGAAAAGAAGGAAGAGGATATTTAATTCAAAGGCTTGTGTTTTAGAATTGTTTTATTTTGACAAAAAAATGGTTTTTGTAAGCACGGCTAGCCAAGGTGGGTTAGAGTGTTTAGGCTAGTTTAGACAAACGTTTTGTTTATGGAGTGGCGTCTTATTCTATGGCGCTTGTTATGACTGATTGACTTCCCTAGTCTGCCCTTTGGGTTTTCAGCTTAGGATGTTGTGTTTTGGCCCTATCTTTTGTCTAGGTTCCTTCTTTTTGTATATTTTCGGGGAATCCTAGCGGACCTTATTTTGTAACCCTAACTTTTGCCTAGGCTACCCTTTATTTTTGTTCGGGTGTCCTACCGGGTTGACCCTAATTTTTGCATAGCCCCCTTCGGTGGGTTTCCTACCGGGTATCTTGCCCTCTCTTTTTTGGCCTTTAGCTTTTATGGGCTTCTTTTGATTTTTTTTCTTTTTGCACAACATTATCGAAACACGGCTTTATTTATGACGAGATAAAACTTTATTTTGTGTTTCTAGTCAATCAGTAGTGATGGATTTGACTTTTATTTTGGTCAATGGCGCATTTTGATTACTTTGACGCACTTTGAAAATGTTTGCTTAAACATGGTCATTAATGAGGTTCAGAAATTAATAGAAAGAAGAGAAGCAGATAGTAAGAATGACATTCTTTGTAATTAATAGGGAAATATGTGCCCTACAATGCTCGGGGGTCGGGCTAGCCCCGAGGAGTAATCTCTAATAGTCATTGGATTTATAAACCCTAAGAATCAGAAGGAGAACACCTAATGACTAAAGTCGCTTTTGACGCTTGAACCCCTCTATATGGGAAAATCTTATTCAAGGTGTGGAGGGGAGACTTCCATTTTCTCCGTGCAGCTTGATCCTTTGTAGGGTAATGGGGCAGTATTGCTTCAAATATAGGCATTGGGGCAGTATTGCTTCAGGAAGGCCACCCCATAGCTTACTTCAGTGAGAAGCTGAAAGGGAGTCATCTCAATTACTCCACCTATGAAAAAGAGTTATATGCTCTTGTTAGGGCTTTACAAACTTGGCAACATTATCTTATTCCAAAGGAGTTTGTGGTCCATAGTAATCATGAATCCCTTAAATATTTTAAAGGCCAAAGCAAACTTAGCAAGAGACATGCTAGGTGGGTAGAGTTCATTGAACAATTTCCTTATGTGATCAAACACAAGCAAGGGAGGAGTAACATAGTGGTTGATGCTCTATCAAGGAGACATACTTTGTTAAGCTTTTTAGAAACAAAATTTTTAAGCTTTGATCATATTCGGGAACCGTATCCTAGAGATGATGAATTTTCCAAGATTTACAGTGAATGCCTAAAGGGGGGTCATAAGGACTTTTACATTCACAAAGACTATCTTTTCAAAGGAAAAAGGATTTGTGTACCCCAGGGGTCCTTAAGGGCTTCACTTGTCAAGGAGTCTCATAAGGGTGGTTTAATGGGATATTTTGGGGTGTCTAAGACTTTAGAAATCCTTAATGAACACTTTTACTGGCCACACATGAAGAGACATGTTGAAAATTTTTGTGAAAACTGCATTGCATGTAAGAAAGCCAAGTCTAGGGCCCAACCTCATGGACTTTACACCCCTTTGCCCATTCCTACTTCGCCTTGGGTAGACATATCTAGGGGCCGGCCCGCCAGCCCGCCATAATATGGCGGGGCGGGTTGGTGTTTTCAGCTCACCAGCTCGCTTTGGCCCGCCCCGCCAAGCCCGCCAACCTGTCGGGCCAACCCGGGATGGGGCGAGCCAGCCACGCGCCCGCCTAATTAATAAAAAAATATTTTTTATTGTAATAAAATTAATTATAAAGATAATATATAAAGTTAAAATTTTTAAAAAGAGAATTAAAAAGTTTCATTCTCGGAGAAAATATTCTCCTTCCCGAAACATAACCTTCTCTCCTGTTCTCCTTGTTTATCCTAAGCACCGATTATTTTTATCCTTATTACTTGAATTAAAGGTGTAAGAATTACTCAACCAAGAATAATATGAAGTTTTATCAAATAAAAAAGATATAGATATTTGAATTTTTCAATATAAAAAATATAAATTTTATAAGTTTAACGTTATTTGTATATATATATATATATATATATATATTTGTTATTATTTATTATTATGTAAATTTTATTATTGTTCTAAATTATAATTTCTTAAAATAATGTATTGATTTATATTATTAAATTGAAATAATATATATATATATATATTGAATTATTGACAAATAAATAATAATCTTATTATTAAATTTATTAAAAAAATTATTTTTTCTTAATTATGGCGGCCAGCCCGCCAACCCACCCTCTGGCGGGCGGGCCAAGGTCTACAGCCCGTCATGACTATATCGGGCCAGCCCGCCCCGCCCCGCTTTTGGCGGGCCAAAGGCGGGGCGGGCCAAAACGGGGCGGGCTGGCCCGTTTTGCCATCCATAGACATATCCATGGATTTTGTACTTGGGCTTCCAAGGACAAAGCGAGGAATGGATTCCATCTTCGTGGTAATGGATCGATTTTCAAAAATGGCCCATTTTATCCCCTGCCACAAGACGGACGATGCATGCCTAGTTGCAAGTCTCTTCTTTAGAGAAGTTGTTAGATTGCATGGGATACCTAGGACAATTGTATTTGATAGAGATACTAAGTTCTTGAGTCACTTCTGGAGGACACTATGGGGAAAACTTGGAACTAAACTCTTTTTTTCAATCACTTGCCACCCCCAAACAGATGGTCAGACAGAAGTAGTGAATAGAACTTTGTCTCAACTATTAAGATGCATGATTTCTAGGAACCCCAAAGAGTGGGAGAACATTATTCCCCATGTAGAGTTTGCATATAATCGGGTGGTTCATTCCACTACCTCCCACTCTCCTTTTGAGGTCGTTTATGGATTTAATCCCTTAACACCTTTAGACCTCCTTCCTCTACCTACCCTTGAAGCTTGGACTAGCCAAGATTGTCTAGAAAAATATAAGATCATTAAGGACCTGCATTCCCGAGTTAGAGCCAACATCGAGAGGAAAGTAGGTCAGTATAGTAAGCATGCCAATAAGGGAAGAAAGGAAGTCATCTTCCAACCTGGAGATTGGGTATGGCTTCACTTGAGAAAGGAGCGGTTCCCGACTCAAAGGAAGTCCAAACTTAACCCCCGAGGTGACGGACCTTTCCAAATAGTTAGGAAAATAAACAATAATGCATATGAGTTAGATCTACCAGCCGAATATAACATTAGTAACTTTTTTAATGTTGGTGATCTTACTCCTTTTGATGCAGGTTTTGCAAATTCGTGGACGAATTCTCTCCAAGGAGGAGAAGATGATGAGTCCCTAGTTGCCCTGGAGGCGGGAGAGGTCATCCCTAGGAGAAGCATGACTAGAAAGGAGACCTCCTCTATACCTTCCATTTTGAATTTACTTAGTATTTTTACTTAGTATTTTCTTTTTCTAAGTTTTTCACTTATTTTCGCTTTCTTTTTGTAGGCTCACTTTTTGCACCTCCTGTTTGAAGAATACCACCTTTTTTTTGGTGGAAAAGAAGCTTTGGATCCATAGGATACATGCATGGGCAGCCCAAAGGTGTAAGACACTCCTTTTTCATGTCCTACACCCCTTTTTGGAGAGGAAGAAGCTTAGGATGCGGGATTGGTTGGCTTGGGACAACCCAAAAGGAAACACACCTCTTTTTTCATGTTCTCCACACCCTTAGAGGTATTTTGGTGGGCTAGAACGAATTTAACATATTTGGACCATGGGGACTCTAGCCTTCAGGTTTAGGTTAAGTTTATGTCTCCTTTTATAATCCATCTAGGTCCCTCCCCCAAAAGCCTATAAATAGAAGGTTTTCCCTCATGTAATTAGGTTGAACATTTGTGAAAAGTTTGTGAGGTTTCATAGAGTGTTTCATCTCTTTGAGTGTCTTATCTTGAACCTTGGTTCAAGTGGCGGCAACCACCACTTACTAGTGGCGTGCCGACACTCCACCACCACCATAATTCTCTTCTCTTCCTCTTTTCTTCTTTATTTCTTCCTTTCATTTATTTATCCAAGGGGCTGGTCCAATTTTCCAACCCTTGTCTTTATTCTTTTCTAGTTTCATTCCATCTCTTCCTCCCTCCATAATCCTTGGAAATGAACCTTCACATCTAGATAGACAACTATCTTAATGTCCAGTGGGAATTTTCCTTGGGTTTGCTTACTTTATTGCTTAAAATTCTGCACCTTATCTTCTTACAATTCTGCACCTTACTTTATTTTACATCACACCGTCTTCGGATAATTATCTCACGCCAAAGAAAGGGAAATCAGAAAGCTCAAAGCCCAGATTCAAGAGATGGATAACTACATCAAAGAAAAGATTAGGCAACAAAACCCAGAGAAAGATCACTATACATCTCTATTCTCTTCAACTCCAGCCTATTCTTCTTTTCAAAATCCAATTTCTTATTTCCGACTAGCATCACCAACTACATGGTCCTTACCAACCGCACCGGCTTACAGGTCTAGGGTCAGACCAGTAGCACCCAAGCCAGACAAAGGAAAGAAGGTTGCCTAACCTTCTTCAGAATCTTCTTTCAAAGAACAACCTTCACCAAAAAGGCCAACTCAGCAAGAACCATTTGTAATCATTTGGAAAATGAGATTTTCAAGTTAGAGAAAATAATGAGCAAGTTTTCAAAATCTTTTGAAAATCTTAATTCTATATTAGGTTATTAAAGAGGGAATTCTAGCAAAGTTGGACTTGGTTACAAACCCAAAGAAGGTATAGAACATCATAAAACTATTTTTGTGAAAGAGTCAAGGAAAACATATGTGAAGCCAGTTTTAAGAACTTTAAGAAACTCATTTAGACCTCTTCAAAGAAAGCCAACATGTTTTTATTGCATGAAATTCGGCCATACATCAAATAGATATTACATAAAACATTTTGGCATATCTAATGGCAAATATGAATGGGTGCCTAAAGGAACAAAGCATTTATACATGTCTAGATGATAGTTTGAGCATCTAATAGATTATGAATTTTCGGAATTTTTTTTTCTTGTTGTCATAATCAATTATGTTGATTTTGAAGGTGCTATGATAATCGATTATTATATCATGATTCTATTCTTTTATCCTTAGTCTTTTGGAAGAGACTTGTGATTCTACTAACCTTCTTAAGGACCCAAAAATAATTAAAGGGTACCTAGATTTGTATGTTGATGTTGCAGGTAATTATCAATGATAAGAAATCAATGTAGGTTATTGAAGCTAAATGGGTGTACAAGAACAAGCTAGATGAGCAGGGAAATATAACAAAGATAATTTTATTATTGGCTCCCACGCCTCTACATTGAATATCTGCACTTATCTGTCACATAAATTCGATTGTTGACCAATTTTGAAATTTAAAAATTTTGAAATATGAAAGTCTTAATTTTGAAAATTTGAAATATGAGAATTTTGAAAATCTAAGTTTATCAAAATTTGAAATTATTAAAGTTTGAAATTTGAAAGTTTGAGATTTTTGAAATTTGAAATTTTGCAGTTTGAGATTTTGAAATTTGAAATTTTACAGTTTGAGATTTTTGAATTTGAATTGGAATAGAAATTTGAATTTGAATTTGAAAGATGTCTCAATAAGAAGACTGCAATTGGGAGAAACTATTGCATTCCGTTTCATTATCTTTGCAATTATTTCATTCCTCTATCTTTCTCTCTCTTCATTTCCCTTGGGTATCCTAGATATTGCCTCCTTAATATGATGTTTTTCTCTATGACATTTTGTGATGCATTATCTTCTCTGCCTTGATTTATGTACTGATTTCTATTGCAATATTTTTCATAATTATCAATGAAACAGAGAGAGATTTTGATGATATTAATATGTGAGAAACAGTGAGAGATTTTTTTTTCTCTTACAATATTTTTTTTATTATCAATGAAACAAGGGGAGATTTTTTGATGAATTAAAATCTGTATGAAATTCATTCCTAATTCTAAATTAAACAGGGGGAGTTAGGAGAAGTTTTGCTCAGATGAGTTAAGGGGAGTTTTGTTATTAACATATATAGGGAGAGTTTAAATATACTATATTGTGCAAATCTGTGCTAATCTTGAGTTGGCTATATAGGGTCAAGTATTTTAATTTATTTCAGGTGTTTCCTTGATCATCATGAAAAAGGGGGAGATTGAAAGCAATGAGGGGGAGATTGATGACAATGTGAAATATGTCCCTACATTCCCAAGAGATGATTTTGATGATGATTCAAGTCAACAACAACATTCAAGACTCAAGCAAGCCCAAGATGATTCCTGAGGACTAGATAGAGTCTTAGAATATTAGATATGGAGGTACAAGTTGATGAAGTGGTATGATGCATAAGTCTCCAAAACATAAGTGTGATAAAATTTCGTAACATGACATTTTTCATTGTCATAATTGATTATGATGCATGAGAAATGAGAAATTGATTTTTACCCTGACATAATCGATTATGCTAAGGAGATAATCGATTATGGCAGTTTGAAATTAAAAAAATATATCTGTTTTGAAAAATAAATGCTTGAATATATCCTGATTTTTATCCACGAAGATGATAATGTCCAACGACCATTTTCTGATGCTATTTTTCTATTTAATTAAGTTTTGATGGAAAATAAAAAATACACAATTATAGAATTCGAAAATACAATTTACATTCAATCAGTTTTGAGAAAAGAATTATGAGCAAGGCAACAAAGATATTTTACATGTTTTGAGAAAACCCTCTTCTCCATTGCCACAGAGATATTTTACCAAAACATTCTTCTCCATTGCCTACTATGCTTTCATTGTTAATCACACTTGTTCTTGAAGGATGGCATTTTACAGGCTTCTACAATTTGTTGTCTCCATTACCCAGTTGTGACTGTTCTTATTTTATTACCTTCATCCTTTGTGGGCTTAAGTGGTTGATTGTTAAATTTCCTATTTAAGGTTTAAGTAGTCATTGTCATTCTATTGTGTTTTTTTTAGGGTTTCTTGTGTGGAAACTATTCATCCCTTTGATTTGTTCAGGGAGGTGTTTTCATCCTTTGATTTGTTCAGAGGAGGTGTTCATCCCTAGTGGGATTTTAGGGAGGTGTTCATCCTTAGTGGGATCCTAAGGAGGTGTTTTCATCCTTTGATTTGTTTAGAGGTGGTGTTCATCCCTAGTGGGATTCTAGGGAGGTGTTCATCCTTAGTGGGTTTCTAAGGAGGTGATTGTCTTTTGAATTAGTTTGCTTTTTACTGGGTTGATTATAATTTGTAAACTGAATTTAAAAGATAGTGAATTGGGGTCACTCTTTTATTAAGAGTTGACTGGGAACTGGATGTAGGGTTGGTTATACCCGAACCAGTATAAACCATTATGTGCTCCTATCTTTCCCTTATCTCTTTTTCACTGCATTACTCTCCTTACACCCCTTATTTTTATCTCTATCTTTCTCTATCTTATTGATATTTTATCTCTCTGATTATATCGATTTCGCTTTATCTTTGTTCAATTTGATAATTAAAATTGAATTAATAAATATTGGACATCTTAAAATAAATTTTTAATTTAGCATCTATTTTAATCTGTGTATCTATTCACCCCCCCCCCCTCTAGATGTCATTTGTTTAACAAGTGATATCAGAGCTTACTTAGATAAGATATTTCTAAACGATCTGTCAAGATGTCTATAACAAGTGGTATCAGAGCTTGGCCTAAAATGTTTGTGTGTATTTATTAAATTATAATTATATAGTCTTGCTGGACCTGAGGAAGAATTTTGTTTTGCAGTTTTGTAATGAGTACCCAGTACCCAAGGATATGCTAGACAATTTTAAGAAGGCCACCGCTCAAGATATTGTTTGCTCTCAGGTCTTCAATCGGGTTAAACTTTCTCATTTGCAAATTGCATATAATTTTGATTCTTTCTCTTCAATGAGAAATTCCATTTTGTTTTATATATGTATTTGGCAAAAGAGTGGTTGTTAAGGAGCTAATTGAGTATAAATTTCATTGAGAAACTCACCTTATTAGACAACATTTGCATCTTTTTGCTGTAATCTTAACCTTAAAGAGTATAAAAATCATGAGAATTTTATCATCTCTCAAGTTGTTCTTTGATTCAGGATTTGAAGGAAGAGAAAGAGAAATTTTGGAAGAAGAAAATCCGCCCAGCGCATTTATAATGCGCCTAACGGATTTTGGCTTAAACAAAATCCGCCCAGCGCATTTATAATGTGCCCAACGGATTTTGGCTAAAACCCAATCCGCCTAGCGCATTTATAAGGCGCCCAACGGATTTCCCTGAACGAAGTGGGTGCACGCGGGGCTCAATCCGCCCAGCGCATCATCCTGACGCCCAACGGATTTCCCTCTTCTTAGACCTAATTTCTATTTAAGAAATGAAAGAACAGAGAAAAGAGGGAGACTTGCGCGGGGAGAAAGAAAGAAATACGATTTAGACCTAAAGGAGCTCGTGGGAACGCATATCAACTTGAATCCAACAAGTTTTGTTGTAATTTCTTCTCCTTCTTCTCTTGCTTTGTAATGGGTTCCTCCATGAGGAGCTAAAACTCTTTGGTTGCATTGCATGGAACTACTTTCAGACCATTTCTCCACATATATGATTTTTGTTTGCTACAGTTGTGTTTGATTCTATTCTTAATGCTTTCTTCGGAGTGATTAACCGATTTAAGATCTTAGGGTTTTGATTGTGTTGGAAAATGTTTTCATTAACCGGAAATGGATCAAATGCTTAATAGACAACCTCTCTAGGAATAGAAGTGTGTTTATTAATCACATTAATCTCAAGATTTATTTGTAAGGCAGATTGTTGGGTTTGAACTGTTGAGGAATCACATTCATGGTTAACACCCTAGGACTTGGTTTTGAGGAATCGGGCCAAGTTATATACTGAGAGTGAAATTGTAAAACAAAAATCATATGGTTGGGAAATAGGGCTGGAAGCAAGTGCATGTAATTCAATCTGCTTTATTTATAATCACTTTTCGTTATATACCAAAAATTGTGACTATTTTAGTAGTTTACCTTAAACCATACTTTCAATCCATGATGACAACCATATCTTATCTGCAATATCACTAAGTCACAAATCCCTGTGGACGATAACTCTTTACTACATCGAAACTTGGTACACTTGCCGGGTAATTGGAATCCATGAGTGAAAAATATTAACAGTGGTGGAATTACTCAGAAAGAGGAGGATGTAGCTGTTTGTAACATCAAAATTGATTTGACTCGTGGAAAACATAATGCTCTTGAAAAGAATCATGCTTGCTGAACATAGACATTTAGTTTGTTTTAACTTACTATAATGTTTTCCTAATGCATTATTTTTCTCTCTTATGGTATGTTTTTGTGGTAGCATCCACTTTTTCAAGGTACATCGACAAACCTACCTAACTATCTTTCATCAAGATATTTCTTTAATCTTCTTATATATTAATTGGTTTTGCCTGTGTCTATATTGTGTGTTTATATTGTATTAGTGGATTATATCTTTTTTTTGCACTAGTAAACCTCCTACCTTGTGCAGTTTGACATTTTCCTTGCTAATAAGTTTTAGTTTAAACTGTTTTATATTACTTCTGTTGGGATATTGGGCTGCAATTGTTCAAAATTATTGAAATATTTAAAGTGCTTTAGTTTGGCGCGATTATTGGTGCTTAGTTTGGAATTAAATTATGCTAGCTGTATTGAGTTACCTGGTTTCAATAATGCATTCAGGATTATGAAAGCAATGAGAAATTTACAATACCTGATGACCGTGTAAGCCACTTGCTACCTACATCTTACCAAGATATGATAGTTAAGGTGTACTCCAAAAAGGCTGAACTAGTTAGTTATCTTGTGCATGTTTAAACTTCTTTCCTTTACCCATTTAGGTTGGATTCACTAATATATTACTTTGTGCAATCCTATAGGTGCAAGCAATTTCAGAGGCTTTTGAAAATTTTGAATTGAAGACATATAGGATCAAAGCACAGGCACATTCAACACCACAAAAGAAGCTACGTTACAATTCAGTTGTATGAAGGGAAATGTTTCATTATTATGAATAATTTGACTTTAGTTCTTAAGTTTTCACTTGTATTCGTTTGATCACATTCATTCATAAATTGAAATTTTTTAAGATTGATTAGAATATTGTATTGGATGATTAAAATTTAGGATGATTAATATTTAGGGATGATGACATTTACTATTTATGATGATTAAAATTTTGGATCAATTAAGCAAGTACAAATTTTGGAAAATTGGATATACAAAATTTATAAAAAAAAAATTCTAGTTTTGGTTAGATTAACGACCGAATTTTCGGTCACTACAAATATATTATAATATACAATTGAAATTAGCGACTGAAACTATTTCGTGGCTATTTTTGCGACCAATTTAACGATAGATTTAAATTATTATTTAAATAATTTAATTAATGTATTAGCGACCGATTATATGGTTGCTATTTTTTTAACTTTGCCACCAATTTAGCGATCGATTTAATATAATAATTTCGGTCGGTATTTTTGCAACCAATTTAGTGACCAATTTAAATTATTATTTACATAATTCAATTAATATATTAGCGACCGATTATATTGGTCGCTATTTTTTTTAACTTTACCACCGATTTAACGACCGATTTAATATATTAATTTTGGTCGTTATTTTAGTCTTTCAAGAATAAGTGACCGAATTATTTAGCGACCACCTTATCGGTCGCTATTTTGCGACCGAAATGAAAATCGGTCGCTCACGCATTAACGACTTGGCCTTTTGCGACGATGCATTTCGGTCGCTAACTAATTAACGATCAATTTTTTGACATTAGTGACTAAATTTATCGGTCGCTAAAATGTTTTTTCTTGTAGTGATGGTGGGGCTAACTTATTGCATGGATTATTATTAAGATGAATAAATGCAACACATTTAAATACATGAGAAGATAAATTAGGAGCTATCAAAGTGACAAGTGAATTATGGAGTTTGAAATGTTTTAAATTCAATATAATTTGAGATAGTCCAATTATTGAAATATATTATTGACGTAAAAACTGCTCCTAATAACTCAATGTCATGTGTATCTCAATCAATGAAACATAAACAACTTATAATAAATGTTGAATTGTTTATCCGAGATACCAAATTTTGTTAAGGTGTATTGGAACATGTAGTTTTATTAATGATTCCATTACCTTTTAATATTGTTGAAGCTGAAAATTTTTATACTCATTACCATTATCACTACGTAAAACTTGAATTTGAATATTATATTGAGTTCTTATCATGTTATAAAAATTTATCTAATTTTTGAATTTTATTAAGTACAATAAAGTCATTATAATGTAATTGTTAAGTGATAAAAAGTTGATATAATTAAACCTTGAATTGTTATGAAACCACTTAACTTATGTTAATTCTAATATATTTTTCTCCCAATATAGGATGAATTCGAGAATACCTTGATACAAGAGTAAAGAGCATAATTGTCAGCATAATTGGAGTAAATCTGGAAAAAGGAAGAAGATTTTTAGCATGGAAGTCGCTCGAGCGAGATGGACTCTCGCTTGAGCGAATATCAGTTATTCTTCTCTGGAAGTCAGTTGCTCAAGCGTAAGAAAATTCGTTTGAACGAATGTTAGTTATTATTCTCTAGAATTCACTCGCTCAAGCGAGCGTTTTGTCGCTTGAGAGAAAATAGGAAACTTTCTCTTGAGCAAAAGTTGTCGCTTGAGAGAAAGACGCGAGACCTAATTTTTCCTATAAAAAGATAATATGTGTTTTGAGAAAAGCAAGAGGTTTTGGGGAGAAGAGGCGCGACTACTGCTAGGGTTTCATTCAATCTTCATCAGTTCTTAACTTCTTCCTCATTTGGAGCATTGTAATAGCCAACATGAGTGGCTAACTTCATTCTCTTGGGATTTGGTGCACTTCCTTTGAACTCTTTTGTATCATGGTGATATTTTGAGATATTAATCTATGTTTTGATATTATTATTCTTATCATTTGTGATTTGGAATGATTTATTCTTGATGTTTGTGATATGATTGGAAAATATATCTTTAACCCTAGATCATGGTAAGAATATTTGTTATGTTAATTGCTAAGAATGGAATGAATGTATCAATTGCTTAACACCATAAACCTAATGCTGGAAAATCTCTTAATTGTGTGAGGAATCAACATTTATTAGGTTTTCTTATGAATTTCATGTGTGAGGAATCAACATGGATGATTTGAGTAGGTGACATCAACATTATTAGGTTAATTGACATTCTTAATTGACATAGTAATTACAAAAGAGGGATAAGGAATAAAGCCAATCCTAAGTGCCTTTAATTGATATTTTCTCAACAATTTACAGTTTTTTTGTCATTTCATTTCAATTCAACTCTTTATGCAAAACCCAATTTTTTTTAATCTTAGTAAGCATATAATTGGGAATTTCCATTGAAACCGTTCCTCGTGGGATCGACTTTTATTTAATCGAAATACTATACTGCGATTGATAATTTTGGTATGCTTGCCAATAATTCAACAAGTATTTCTGGCGCCGTTGCCGGGGAATGGTGTTCTTTGAGAATTCTTTGTTTAACTTATTAAGTATTTTATATTTTTTTCTTTCTATTTGTTTTATTTTTCAGTTTTATTTTGCTTAAGTATTGTCTTGTGCTAATCTTTGCTTGAGTTACTCTTTTGATTTATGCGTTTAAGAGGACATGTATCTTCAGAGCAGTTAGAATTTAATCTAGAGATTGAAAAAACTGCTTGGAGGAACCGTGGTAGAAGAAGAAGGGAAACTCAAGAACAAGCCACATGAGAATCAATTAACTCTTCTTCCACACTCAATTTACCAAACCCAATTAGAGAACATATGGCAAAAGACGGAGCAAATCTAAATCCAAATCAAAATCAAAATCCAAATTCAAATCCACCTAGAAGAACACTCAGAAACTATGTTATGCAGCAAGGTCCAAGACACTTTTCCAGCATTATTGTACCGGATGACCAAACATTGCAGATGAATCCAGCTTTCTTAAGCTTTATTAGTGCTCATCAATTCATTGGATTGGATCATGAAGACCGTTACATTCATTTGTCTACTTTTTATGAGTGGATTGGTACTATGGGATTTAGAGCAGTAAATCTTGAATCTGCATATTTGAGATTATTTCCTTTTTCTTTGGCAGGTAGGGAAAAGGAGTGGCTGAAGGCACATCCTAATCAGAGTTTGACTAATTGGAGTAATGTAGAAGAGAAGTTTCTGAATAGATTTTTCTCACCATCCCGCTACATCAAAGCAAAATCCGCTATCACTTCTTTCAGACAAGGAGCAGATGAATCTTTTTATGAAGCATGGGAGAAATTTAAATCACTATTGAGAAGATGCCCAAATCATGGATTTGAAGACATTGCTCAATTGAATATTCTCTATACTGGCCTGCGACCTGATACAAAGATGCTGCAGTAGGAGGATTCATGTTAGATGCATGAATCGAACATGCCACAAGAATTATTAATGCATTAGCCTTTACAGATCAATAGGCCCAACATGATAGACATCCAGCTCAAAAGAAAGGAATGCTGGAGCTTAACACTTCAGATTCTATGTTAGCTCAGAATAAAATTCTGAATAAACAGATGGAAGCATTGACTTAACAAATAGCGAAGCTACCTCAACAAATACATGCTATTCAAGCTTCTCCTGATCAACAATTTATGAAATGCTACCTGTTTGGAGGTGATCATTCAAATGAACAATGCTCTTATCAAGGCAACATTCAACAAGAAAAAGCTAATTATATGGGTGCTCAAGATAGTAGTCAAGCCATACAAGATAATTTCCCTAATTTCAACAATTATCAGAATAATTTTGCACAAGGATAGAGAGGGAATCATAATCATAATCAGAATTTTGGGTGGAAACAAGGTGTTAGCTCATCTACTAGACAACCTACATTTCAACAACAATCATATCAGCAACCTCCATATCAACAGCAACAACAACATTATCCTTCAATGCCTGGCAGAATGAGTAAATTTGAGGATACTTTAGAAAATTCATGCAAGCCACTATGTCTAATAAAAAAAATACTGATGCTTTATTCAGAAATTTAGAGACCTAGATGGGCCAACTGGCTAAACAATTATCTGAGCAGCAAGGAGGGCAGTTTTCAGCTAACACACAAACCAATCCAAAGGAGCAATGTAAGTCAATAACTACAAGAAGTGGTAAGGTTATAGGAGAAGGGATTGGTGACAACCTGGCTGTAGAGAAGGAAATCTTACAAGAAAAAGAGGATGAAAAGAAACAAAAATGAGTGTGAAGGATAAAAAGAGAAAAATAAAAGTGAGAGTATAGAAAAAGAAAAAAATACTAAAAAAGAAGAAAAAAATAAAAATAGTGAGAAAAAGAGGGAGAAATATGAGAATCAAATACCGCAACTAGAGGATTTATCATATCCTCGTCATCCTTCCAAGAAAGATAAAGAAAGACAATTTGCAAGATTTATGGATATTTTGAAGCATTTACAAATTAATATTCCATTTATGGAAGCTATGGAGTTGATGCTGACTTATGAAAAATTCATGAAAGAGTTGTTAACTAAGAAAAGGAGATTTACTACAGAAACATTGGAGTTAGAAGCAGGATGCAGCGCTATAATTCAGAAATCATTACCTCAAAAGTCCAAGGATCCTGGCAGTTTCACTATACCAGTCACAATTAGGATATTACAAGTAGGTAAGACATTACTTGATTTGGGTGCTAGTATAAATCTAATGCCTTTGTCTATGCTTAAAAGAATAGGAGACTTGGAAGTAAAGCCTTCAAGAATGACACTGCAACTAGCTGGCAGATCTCTAAAATTTCCTTATGGTGTGGCGGAAGACGTTTTGGTCAGAGTTGATAAATTTATGTTTCTAGTTGATTTTGTTGTGATAGATATGGAGGAAGATACTGAAGTTCCTCTTATACTGGGAAGACCTTTCATGAAGAAAACAAAAGTTATTATTGATGTTGATGATGGCAAGTTAAAATGTGTGATGCAAGTGATTATGCTATAGGAGCAGTATTAGGCCAAAGAAAATCTAAGATTTTTCATGCTATACATTATGCTAGCAAAGTTCTCAATGCAGCCCAAATTAATTATGCAACTACTGAAAAAGAATTACTAGTTATAGTTTATGCATTGGAAAAATTTAGAGCATACTTGATTGGTTCATCTGTTACTATATATACTGCTCATGCAACAATCAAATATCTGTTAACCAAATTAGATTCTAAACCCAGGCTAATTAGATGGATTTTATTGTTGCAGGAATTTGATTTGGTGATCAAGGATAAAAAGGGCTGTGAAAAGTTGGTAGCTGATCATTTGTCCAGATTAGTCAATACTGAAGGGACTAATAACCAATTAGAAGTGTAAGAGGAATTTCCAGATGAAAAACTGATGATGGTACAAGAAAGACATTGGTTTGCTGACATGACAAATTTCAAAGCTACAAAAGTTGTCCCAGAAGAGTATACTTGGCACCAAAAGAAGAAATTATTTAAGGATGTCCATAATTTTGTATGGGATGATCCTTACCTTTTCAAGATAGGAAGTGATAACTTGCTGAGAAGATGTGTGACAAGCAAAGAAGCCAAAAGTATTCTCTGGCATTGCCACAATTCTCCTTATGGTGGACATTTTAATGGAGTAAGGACTTATGCAAAAGTGCTCCAATCTGTTTTTTTTTTTACCTACATTGTTTAAAGATGCGCACAACTTTGCACAAAAATGTAGTGATTGCCAGAAGACAGGAGGAATATCAAAAAGACAGAAAATGCCCCTGAATATCATGTTGGAAGTAGAAATATTTTACTGCTGGGGAATTGATTTTGCAGGACCTTTTCCATCCTCATTCTCTAAAGAATACATCTTGGTAGCAGTAGATTATGCGTCAAAGTGGATGGAAGCAGTGGCTACTGTAAAAGCTGATGCCAAAATGGTGATAAAACTTTTAAAGAAAAATATATTATGTAGATTTGACACTCCCAGAGTTCTAATCAGTGGTGGAGGGTCACATTTCTGCAATATTCAACTTCAAAAATGTTTAAAGGATTATGGGGTCAGACATAAAATTGCATCACCTTATCATCCACAAACTAATGGGCAAGCAGAAGTTTCGAACAGAAAAATTAAAAAAATATTAGAAAAGATTGTTTCATCTTCAAGAAAAGATTGATCAATAAAGTTAGATGATGTGCTTTGGGCTTATAGGACTGCATATAAAGTTCCTACTGGGTTATCTCCCTTTCAACTTGTCTATGGTAAGTCATGTCATCTTCCAGTGGAAATGGAACATAAAGCGTATTCGGCTTTAAAATTTTAAAATTTTGATCCAAAAGCTTCAGCAAAGCAAAGAAAAATTCAGATGCATGAATTAGAAGAAATAAGACTTAATGCATATGAATCATCCAAGTTATACAAGGAGAAAGTTAAGGCATATCATGATAGGAAAATTCTAAAAAGAGATTTTCATCCATACCAGTCTGTATTACTATTTAATTCAAGATTAAGACTTTTTCCTCGGAAACTAAAATCCAAATGGTCAGGTCCATTTATGGTAAGACCCGTTAGGCCTTATGGTGCTGTGGAATTGGAAGATCCAGCAATAGGAAGAATATGGACAGTTAATGGGCAGAGAATTAAAGCATATTTGGGAGATGCAGTGGATAAGCTTCACCTCATTATCTACTTAGATGAAACTTAAAGCAAACAGGCATCGAGCTGAAGACGTTAAACAAGCGCTCCTGGGAGGCAACCCGGTGTTTTATCTTTCTTTTCTTTTCTTTTTGGCAATTTAAAATTTTTTGTTTTATCTTATTGCATCATAAATTGAGCATGAACAAATTTGAAAATTTCTAAACTAGATCTATGTCAAAATATTTTGAGTTGTTAATCATTGGATTGCATTTGAATATCATGTTAACAGTCAAAATTCACTGAAATTCGCTCATGCGACAGAGGATTCGCTTGAGCGAATGTTAGTTGTTTCTCTCTGTTTCTTTTGCTCAAATTTTTTTTTAAAAAAATACACATTCACTCAAGCGACGGATGATTCGCTCAAGCGAATGTACGTTATTTCTCTCTGTTTTGGGTCGCTCAAGCGAATAATAAGTACACTGGTTTTTGCTTGAGCGAAAGTGCCTAGATCTGGTTTTTAAAAATCGCGAAGGGGGTCAGTTTTCAGAAAACTTAAAACCCTATTTCGCACCCACTCTCCCCCAATTGATTTCTTCTCTAATTCAAGCCAAAATCCATCAAATTTTCACCTCCCAACCATCATTCCAACTACTTTGGGTGATTTGGTCTAGATTTCATCGATTAAAACTCATAAATTTTCATCTCTTCTTTGAGCCATCCTCTGTACACTTTGTTTAACTAGTTTTCTACAATTAAGGTAAGGTTTGAAACTCTTTTTGGGTGTTTCTTTGCTTAATAGTCATGAAATTTGTGTTTGTGGCTGAATTGATTGGATAGAATGCATTGTTATAAGTTAGAAATTCATATGCATGCCAAGTGTTAGAAAAAATGCTTCAAAGTAATTTCTTTAGTTTGTAGGTGATATAAAGTGTGTAATTGTTCATGATTTGCTTAATTGAATAAGTGGGAAAGGATTCATGGTAGAAATTAGGGCCATAGAAGTTCAAAAATAAGGTGCATGCCAACTGTTTGATGAAATGTTCAAGTATGAATTATAGTGTGTTATTGTAATTGAACCTATAAATATTCTACCATGCAGTAGTAAGACTTAAAGTAGCATTGTATGATGGGATCAAAATATTCGACTAGCTGTGAGTATCATGATGTTTCAGATGGGTCCAAGAAAAGAATCACAGGGTGCGTCATCATCTAGAGCAGCTGGGAAGACACCCAGAGTTGAGTCTGCAGGCACCCAAGTTGATAGGAGTAGATTTAGGAGATGCAGAGAGACAGGCAAGATTTGAGAGAATCCGCAACTGGATCTTTATCCCGGAAAGAAGAGTGGAACTAAATGAAGGCGAATTCCCAGAATTCAATAATGAATTAACCCGTAGGAACTGGAGGCAATTGGCGCTTGTCGCTGCCGTTAAAACGAGGAGGTCAGAGCGACGCGATGGTTCCGACTTTCCAATTTTCGCGTTTTTATGGGTGTGGTTACAACGCCTTTAGGTTGTCCGATAACCGGGCTGAACCTAGGGGCGAGATTTTTGAAACAGTGTTCTTGGATTGTCCGATAACAGGGCTAACCCAAGAACTAATTTTGAAGGGTTCTTATGGAGTCACCACCGATGTTTTTACCGGAAACATCGAAAAAGGAGTAAAAAGGCATTGGTTTTCGAAAACCAACTTTGGTCGTTAAAACCAGAGTTTAGGTAAGGGAGTTAGTTACGTGTAAGGGAAGTATTAGTTCCCTTACGACGCCCCTTTCGGGTTCCCTATGATAGGCCAACTTTTTAAATAATAAACTTTGTGAAAAGATGCTTTTACCCTTTTATTTGCGGAATTAAAATAATGACTACATGGCCCTAATATCTATCATGCAATTTAATCATAAAATAAAAGAAATAAAGAGAGGGAGAGAATGAGGAAACCTCCGAAGCAAGCTCTTTGATTAATCTCTTGAAAATTAGGGTGCGTTTTGGCAGCCCTTCACTCTTTACAACGCCGGAAAAAACTCTCGGAAACGCTATAAAATCTTTAAGAAACTCTCAGAAACTCCGGAAATGCTTCGTAGGGGTTCTAGGAAGATAATTTGAAGAAGTTACAAGAGGGAAAGTGGAAGAACTGTGTGAAATGAGGGTGAAAGCGTGACTATTTATAGGGATTCGCGCTTGTCAGGCCGAGACGGCCGTCTCGTCTGACAAGGTCGAGACGGCCGTCTCGCCTTAAAAAAATGGCAAGAAGGTCGTCTCGCCTTAAAAAAATGGCAAGAAGGCCGTCTCTCCAAACGAGAAGGGGGTCTCGCCAAACGAGACGGCGGTCTCGCCACTTTTGCAAGGCGAGATGGCCGTCCCGAATGTGAGACGGCGGTCTCGACCTCTGAAGGCGAAAATCCTTATTTTTATGTAGAAAACTCTTCCTATTTTAGTATGGGGCCTAATAGTCTCTCCTAATGGCTTCTTAGGCTTTATCCATCTTTGAAAAGGAGGTCTTCTGGTCTTATTATGAGGCCGGGCAAGATTAGGGGTCTACAACTGCCCCCCCTTTATCCGACTAGTCGATCGCTGGCTTGTTATGCCAAGCAGATTGACTGGAGGGTAAAGGAGTTGACCCTCCTGCCCGGTTGTCCTTCAGACGTCCCGTCTTTGCGGCGGTTGATCTTCTGGGGAAAAAGTGCGTTGTGCGCCTCCAGGATGCTCCTTCTGACGGTAGCTGATCCCTTCGGCTGATGAGTATGAACCTCCATCTGGTTTGACGAGTATGAACCCCCGCCTGGTAAGCCCCCTTTTGTAAGGCCTGATGAGTACACACCCCCATCTGGTGTTTGACGAGTATGAACCCCCGTCTGGTAAGCCCCCTTTTGTAAGGCCTGGTGAGTATACACCCCCATCTGGTGTTGTGCCTCCGGATGCCCCTTCTTGTGGTAGCTGATCCTTTGGCTATGGTGGCGGCTTACTGCTTTAGCTCATGTGCCTAATGTTGAGATGTGTTCTCTTGTCTTTGTTTGTATTTTATGGGAATGGTCGTCTGGACTGTACCGAGGACTCTGTTGGTGTTCATCCAACTTGTTGGTTGTTGGGGATTCTTTGATTTTGATTTTTTGGTGATGGTTATCCGACTTTGCTGGTTGTCGGGTAGTCTTGTTTGTTGTTCGACTCTTGCTTGGTAATCAAAATTTGTTGGTCAAGATGATTAACTTGTTTTAATCCTGCCTTTTTCCGCGGTTTTATCTCTTTTTTCTCACGATTTTGGATTTTGGCTTTTTTGAGCGTAAGTCTTTTTACTCTTAGCTTCTTCTTGTTACGCTGACTTTTTGAAAAGGAGAGCAACATGAATGAAATAAAATTTTATTTATGATAAAATTTATTATAGCAGTTTTATTTTCTAAGCTCTATCCCTAAGGTGGTGGACTTGTGTCTGGAGATGATCTGTAGGAGGGAAATTGCCGGTACATATGCCTTCGGAACTCTGCCTGGTCTCGGGCTTCGTCGAGGTACTCCTGTCGGAATGCTGCCAGGTCCTGCCTTATTCCCTCTTGGTATTGGCTGAATGCCTCTTGCCTTGTGTCGAAGGCATCTTGCCTTAGGGATATCGACATTTGGTCGAATTGCTGGTGTAAATTGTAGATGTTGCGGTTGATGCAAGCAAAATCGTCTGTGTACTGCTGCTGTTGTTGTTGTTGTTACTGCTGTTGTTGGAACTCGGGAGGTGTCGGGAGATTGTGCATTGCTACGAGATCTCGGAGATCCAAAGATATATCGAGTGAGGGGTGGAGGATCAGCCGGGTCCCTTGGCGTAGCAGCATCCCCATGCTGACTAGGACCGACCCGTTGATAGTCTCGGGTCGGAGGCTGGAGGCCAGTTCCTCCCTGCCACTGCACCCCCATTTTTCTACCAGGGGGGTGATGAAGGGGGCCATGAGGACGGCTCCCACGGGCCGGCTCCCGAAGTCCTTGAGGGCCTTCAGGAAGAAATAGCCAGGGTTGCACCGGCACCTCTGGCTCATGCAGTAGAGGACGAAGAGGTCCGGGAGGGTAACTTTACCCTGGCTTTCTTTTCGCCCGTGGACAGTCCCAGCCAGTAGCTTGTGACAGATGCGGAGGGCGGGGGAAGTGCGGAGCCCTTCATCAGTGTGGGCAGAGTGTGCGCCCCAGTCAGCTCTTCCCACATCTCGCCGGTGGTGAGGTTTGTGGGGCGTGCGCAGATGGCATCCTGGTAGTCCCGAGTCAGCACGTCCTCGAGCTGGACGAATCCAATGGTCACATTGAACTCGTCCAGGGTGGTGATCTGGTACATCCCACCCATGAAGTACGTCACCATTTTGTGCCACCCTATGCTGTAGGCAAGGAGTAGGAGATGGAGGTGAGGAACTCCAACACCGCCTGAGGATAGACATGGGTGGGTGGAGACTGAAGGAGGAAGCGCCACCCTATGTTTTCCGCTACCATGGGGGGGATCTCGGCGTAGGAGATGGAGGCGAGGAACTCCAACACCGCCTGAGGATAGACGTGGGTGGGTGGAGACTAAAGGAGGAAGCGCCACCCTATGCTATCGATGTGGGCGCGGACATCGTCTTCCCACCCGAATTCGGCGAGGATGCCGAAATCCAATCTTAGCATGGGGTGCCATGTATACCCCCGGATGTGCTCTAGGCGGGCCTGGTGCATCGGCGAAAGCTGTGCGGGGTCTTGCAGAGCGGGAGCTGAGGAGCTGCTAGGGCCGGCAGAGCCCCTTCTCTTCCTAGACTGATCTCCACGGTGCATTTTGACAGTACGGTGCTTGAGAGTAAGAGAGTGGAAGGTGGGAGTACAAGAGGAGGTGTGGAGACCCCCCCCCCTAGGCCCCTCTATTTATAGAAAATTTTTTCGGATTCGGGATCGCCGTCTGGGATGTCGAGATGGCGGTCTCGATTTAGCGCTATCTGAGACGGCCGTCTGGAACCTCGAGACGGCAGTCTCGACTTTGGCCTTGAGCGAGACGGCCGTCTCGCCAAGCGAGAAGGCGGTCTCGTTTTTGGTCAAGTCGAGACGGCGGTCCCGTTGGTCGAGACAGTGGTCTCGTTTTGTTGGAAATCGAGACGGTGGTATGGACATTCGAGACGGTCGTCTCGATACTGAGAGAGTTTATTTTATTTTTTTTGAAGAAAATAGGACCTGGTTCAAAAACATTTTATGCATGCAATGTTTTCATGTTTGATGTCCTATAATGCCTATTTCATTTAGTTTTTCAGAAGGATTCAACTGACGTGTCTTGTAGCGACAAGTATCCTCTAATCTGCATTCTTGTGTTTGGCTATACCGTTCCGGACTTCTTGTGACCGAAGAATAATTTGATTTTTTCTTTCTTTCTTTTTTTCTTTGCTTTTTCTTTTTCTATCTCTTTTTTTTGTAGAGCACATTTTGCCATGTTAGTGTCCCTTTTTCTTCGCTTTAGGGATTTCAATCCTCTTGTTGACTATACGCCTCCATATTCCCAAATTAATTATTAGAATATTTGTTGTAAGGGTCAAGAGAAGAGAAGTAAGAGGGCAAATTCAATGGCTTGTGTTTTAGATGGTTGACTTTTATTTAGAAGAAGGTTTTTGTAAGAATGGTTGGCTAAGGTTAGACCTAGGGGTTTAAGCTTTTGTCTAAGCAAACGTTTCCTTTCTTGTATTTGCGCCTTAGCTTATTTTCATTGCTTTTTATGGCTAGTTGATCTCCCTAGATCGCCCTTCGGGTTTTCGAACTAGGATATTGTGTTTTGGCCCTATCTTTTGTCTAGGTTCCTTCTTTTTGTTTTTGTTTAGGGAATCCTAGCGGACCTTATTTTGTAACCCTAACTTTTGCCTATGCTCCCCTTTATTTTTGTTCGGGTGTCCTACTGGGTTGACCCTATCTTTTGCGTAGCCCCCTTAGTGGGTTTCCTACCGAGTATTTTGCCCCCCTTTTTTTTGGCCTTTGACTTCTATGGGATTTTTCTTTTTTGTTATTGTTTTCTTTTTCACAATATTGGCGAAGCATGACTTTCTTTATGGTGAGATAAAGCCTTATTTTGTGCTTCAACTAGCTGGATTGTAATGGCAATGGCAAATTTTTTATTATTTGGATGCGCTTTTTATTCTTCTTTTTTCTTTTTACTTATTATGAGGTCTAGTCATGAAATAGCAAGAAGAGAAGTAGATAGTAAGAAATGTATTCTTTATTAATTAATAAGGGAATATGTGCCCTAAAATGCCCGGGGGTCGGGCTAGCCCCGGGGGATAATCTCTAACAATCATGGGGTTTACATCCCTTAAGTGAAGAAAAAGATCTCCTAATGACTAGGGTATCTCTTGACGCTTGCATCCCTCCGCTTCGAAATATTTGCTTGAGTGTGCGGAAGGGAGACTTCCCTTTTCTTCCTTCTATTCGGCCCTTAGTAGAGTCATATCCTAGGCCACACTTGTAAGGATTATCTTTGAATTCTGGGGGTTCCCTCATACCTTGGGAATCTGCCCCTACTCCTTGGCCAGGATGGTAACCATGCTTCATCATCATGCGGGCTACCTTTGTGTTTTTGGGAAGTCTCTCTACGTTGGCAATTTCGAGCGCTTGAAAAGATGTTTCAAGGGCCTCTTCAGCCGCATCCACATAAGGTTGGGTGGACGGTCCACTGATCAGGATATCATCTTCTGCTTGGATCGTGACCAATTTGTCATCCACTATAAACTTGACTTTTTGGTAGAGCGTTGAAGGTACTGTCTTAGCATCATGAACCCAAGGCCTGCCAAGGAGACAACTGTATGCTGGAGTAATATCCATTACATGAAAATTGACGTTGAAGATAGTGGGTCCAACTTGGATTGACAGATTAACTTCTCCCACTACTTCTCGTTTTGATGCGTCGAAGGCTCGAACGATAGTGCTGCTTGGGCGCAGACAGGTTCCTTGGATAGTCAACTTGTCGAGTGTGCACTTGGGCATCACGTTCAAGGATGACCCGTTATCCACAAGAACTTTGGCGATGAGGTACTCCTTGCACTTAATGGAAATGTGCAAGGGCTTGTTGTGGTTTGATCCCTCGAGGGGGAGTTCTTCCTCTGTGAAGGTGAGGTGATCGCTTGCCATAATATGACCGACGATCCTCTCAACCTTTTCTTGGGATATGGTGTGAGGTACATGCGCTTCGCCTAAGACCTTCATCAGGGCATTTCTGTGCGGTTCTGAGCTCATCATTAGAGATAATAAGGTTATCTTTGCAGGTGTATGATTGAGCTGGTCAATAATGAAATACTCGCTTTGCCTTAAAAACTGGAGTAATTCCTCTGTCTCCTCCTTGGATTCTTTATTTTCTTTTTCTTCGGTCTTTTTATTTTTTCCTTTATTCTTGGGGACATCTTCTTGTAAGTCCTTGGGGGAATAAACTCTTCCACTTCTGGTCATGCCCCCAATGCCGACTATATTCGAGATATCCTCCTTTATTGATGAAGATTCCCCGTATCTCCATGGTACAACTTTATTTGACTCGTAGGGGAAAGGACGTGGCATAAATAGTCGCACTGGTGTCCTTGCCCCCTCTTCCTTATTTTTGAGGACCAACGGTCTAGGCTTATTGTCCTCTTGTGGCAAGGCGACCATTGGGGAAAACTTGATTAGAAGTGGTTTCTCTCCATTCTTCTGATTTGGAAGATGTGTCAGTTAATCCTTCATTTTTATTATCTTATTTATTAAGAGTGAAGGAGGGGAAATTAAATATGCAAATGAATGATATGCATGCAAGTAGACAATTGTTGAATAAAGAAAAAAAATTCATTTATCCGTAGAAGGTGTACATTCCCCTATTCCATACTACGAAACAACTTTTGACAGAAACGGAAAAGCCTAAAGAAACCCACAAGCGGGTCTTGATCTCTATGTAATTCCCTTTCAGCTTCCCGGACGTGACGAGCGAGTGCTTCGCTTTGCTTCTAGACTGCCTGGCTCATATCTTCACTGTACTTTTGAGCCTCTTTGATCTTCGCCTCTTGATGGACGACCAAGGCTTGTAGCTCATCGAGTTTTTCAAGGGCTCGGTCCTTCTCTTGTAGTACTTGGCCGTACTGAGCTAGCCCATCTCTTTCTTTGCAGCGTAGCTCAGCGAGACTTTTGTTGAGTCTCCGATTAGCCTCTCGCTCTTGGCGTATTTCTGACCGAGTCTTTGTGAGGTCTTGTAACAAGTCCTTGATCGTCTGAGCCTGTTTTGCTGATTCGGCCTCAAGGCGTGCTGATTTGGCGGTTATTTCTTGAAGTTGACTATCCGAGCTGGTTCTAGCAGCTTTGGATGCTCGGATAGCTTGCTCATTAGAATCAGCACACTGATCCTTGAGGTGCTCTATTTCATGATCTTTTTTCTTGCATTGCCTCTGCAGACCATCTATTGTGAGGATAGATTCTTGCTCTCTTTCTTCAAAGGCCCTCATCTGGGCTCCTATGATTTCTATCCTCTGGGTCAAGGCATCGACTTGAGCTTGCAACTCTTCACTATTGGCGCTTGTAATGAGTGAGGTGGATGGTTGAGACATCCCTCTTCTTTTTCTCCACACCTCATAGTCACTGGAGACAGTCACTCGAGTCTTTCCTAGCTCTCTATCTCCCATAAAAATTGGTCTCTCCCATGCTCTTCTCACGGCTGGTGAGTTAGCGATTGTGCATGGGTCTCCGAAGAAACACAGTCCTCCGAGTTCCCCTCGAGAAATTGTAGCTTGAGTCCTCATGAGTTGTCTCATAGCTACTCTAGGTGAATAGGCTATGCAACCCCTGAGGCCTATCAAGGGTACGTTCGGGTAATCTGCACATCTGATGAGGACTGGACCGGGTCGGAACCAAGGGCAGACCCAGGATAAATGGTTGGCATCCCATTGTTCCAACTCGTCCTTCCATTCTGAAGTTAAGCGTCATTGGAGAGGGATTTTGGAGAAGCTCCTCAAATGGTCGGGGAACATCCCCATGTGACTAGAGGCATAAAAATGTGTGATGCCCCACACAAAAAGTAGTGAAGAGCAGCAACAAAGTGTTTTTCCTTGCTTCTGGCGGCAAAATTGCATCGAGAGCAACGTGTCGACAAGAATTGCAGGCAAGGGACTCTTCGAGTTCACGTCCCAGGAGAAGAAGGCGTCCATGACGGCTTGATCCACTGTGTCAATGTGGAAGGGAAACAAAATTGTTCCAAATATAATCAGAGCCAGGGTTTTGTTGAAGGCGACCCATTCTGCCCTTTCAGCCAAATTGGACAGATGGTCTTCTAGCATTGAAACTTTCCAACCCTGGATGTTCCCTTTTTCTATCAGGGTAGTCTGCCGGAATGGCAATCGGATGATGGCAGCGACTTGTGCTGCAGGAGTATATGCCCCGTGCCGGATATGGACCCCAACTGATTTGGGCCATTTCAGCATAATTTTGTACTCCTCCAAGGTGGGCACCATGTCGAACTGCGGAAATTCGAAACAACGTAGACTGGAGTTCCAGAAGTGAACTAATACCCTGATGAAAGCTTGATCGACACAGATCTTTAGCAGGTCGAGAATCCGTCCATAGGATTTTTCGAAGTCGGAGTGGACCTTTAGTGGCATTATCGCGCAAAGCCGTTCCAATTTCTCAGTATGGTACCGGGGAATGTCCACTTTCTTCAACTGTCTACTAGTCCCCTCCATTTTCTAAAACCAAAATGCATGCTTTATGAACATGATGCTTATTGTAGGTATGAATGTGAATGTTTATTTTGCTATTTATCATGTTTTATTTCTACATGATGTATGGTATTTGCGTATTTTTTAGAAAATAAACTACATATATGAATGATTTATGAGTATAACGTTTATGAACAAGGTCCCATTTATTGTTTTGAATTGGATTTTTTATTTATTATTTTTTATAGCCTTTATCTCTTCTGTCGGACTGCATGGCTACTTGGCTTACAAAGAACCTGAAACCAGGCTAGCTTAAAGGTAGACTGTCCGAGATAAAAAATGGCTTTATGCGAAATAATAACATTTAGCGTCCCTTATCTCTTCTGTCGGACTGCGTGACTACTCAACTTACAAAGAACCTGAAACCAGGCTAGCTAAAAGGCAGACTGTCCGAGATAAGGGTGTTTATTGCAAAAAAATGTTTTTTTTTTTGTGATTTTTCTATTGTTTGGTTATGTTATGCAACAAACAAATGCGCACACAATTCGATCATCCGAGAACAGGCGAGAAGTCGTTTTAATCACGAGGTAGAGTTTTCCTGCAGAAAAGTGCATTGGCGAAGGTAGGTTCTAACTGTTCTCACCAAGGCTAAGGCCCCCAAGGTGCCCCCATTATAGGGTCCCCACTCTCCAGCCTTCCGACCATGCTTAGCACTGAGGCCATAGTCAGTCTTTGTGCCAAAAGAGGAAGGTTATCACCTTGAGTGGTGGTTTCTGATCACACTGGTGGGCACAAGGCCATCACTACAGCGAACTGTACCTGCCACCCACTCCCTATGGATTTCTCACTTGCCCCCAGGTATCGAGGGAACTGTTGTGTGCAAAGGTTTGTGTACAATTTTGTATTTCAAACAATTGTGTAAAAATAAACAAACAACAGTTATTAAAGCCAAGCATTAAAACATGTTATAATACAAGGTACGGTAAAAGCGTAATTTCTTGGTTTATTTATTTAAGCTGGCCCATCACTAAATGGGATCAACTCTCTAGGCTTCCCCAATGAAGTCGCCATCTGTCGCCGCCGTCAAAACGAGGCAGTCGGAGCGACGCGATGGTTCCGACTTTCCAATTTTTGCGTTTTTATGGGTGTGGTTACAACGCCTTTAGGTTGTCCGATAACCGGGTTGAACCTAGGGGCGAGGTTTTCGAAAAAGTGTTCTTGGATTGTCCGATAACCGGGCTAACCCAAGAACTAATTTTGAAGGGTTCTTATGGAGTCGCCACCGATGTTTTTACCGGAAACATCGAAAAAGGAGTAAAAAGGCGTTGGTTTTCGAAAACCAACTTTGGTCGTTAAAACCAGAGTTTAGGTAAGGGAGTTAGTTACATGTAAGGGAAGTATTAGTTCCCTTACGACGCCCCTTTCGGGTTCCCTATGATAGGCCAGCTTTTTAAATAATAAACTTTGTGAAAAGACGCTTTTACCCTTTTATTTGAGGAATTAAAATAATGACTACATGGCCCTAATATCTATCATGCAATTTAATCATAAAATAAAAGCAATAAAGAGAGGGAGAGAATGAGGAAACCTCTGAAGCAAGCACTTTGATTAATCTCTTGAAAATTAGGGTGCGTTTTGGCAGCCTTTCACTCTTTACAATGCCGGAAAAAACTCTCGGAAACGCTATAAAATCTTTAAGAAACTCTCAAAAACTCCGGAAATGCTTCGGAGGGGTTTTAGGAAGATAATTTGAAGAAGTTACAAGAGGGAAAGTGGAAGAACTGTGTGAAATGAGGGTGAAAGCGCGGCTATTTATAGGGATTCGCGCCTGTCAGGTCGAGACGGCCGTCTCGTCTGACAAGGTCGAGACGACCGTCTCGCCATTCGAGAGGGCCATCTCGCCTTGCAAAAATGGCGAGAAGGCCATCTCGCCAAACAAGAAGGGGATCTCGCCATTCGCAGGTGGCGAGACGGCCGTCTCGCCAAACGAGACGGCTGTCTCGCCACTTTTGCAAGGCGAGACGACCGTCCCGAATGCGAGACGGCGGTCTCGACCTCTGAAGGCAAAAATCCTTATTTTTATGTAGAAAACTCTTTCTATTTTAGTATGGGGCCTAATAGTCTCTCCTAATGGCTTCTTAGGCTTTATCCATCTTCGAAAAGGAGGTCTTCTGGTCTTATTATGAGACCGGGCAAGATTAGGGGTCTACAGTGCTCCCAATGCCAAAGTATGATCCTGAGATCATAAAGGAGTTTTATGCCAACGCTTGCCTAGTTGAAGGAGACCCATTCCGGGAATGTTCCAAAGTGAGAGGCCGGTGGGTTCCATATGATAGAAATGTAATTAATTTGCTGGGAAATTCGCTCTTTCTGGAGGAAGGCCATATTTGTGATTTCCAAGTCATCTGGAATAGCAGATATCTAACTGAAATGCACTTTAGTGATGATGACGTAGCAAGAGCCCTATGCTTACCTGGGAGGACCTTTGAGGCAAACCATGCTGGGAAGGCCTTAAGAATATTAAGGGTCAACATGACCACCTTAACTCATATCTGGACTTCATTCCTGTTGGCCAACATAGTACCCATCAAGCACAGCTCAGATCTGAATATGCCTAGGTGTCATATTATCAAGATCATTCTGGATGAGACTATGATTGACGTCGCCGCAATTATATCGAAGGAGATCTATATTTTGTGGTATTGGAAAGCAGGCGACGACCAGAGCAAGCTAAGGCTCTTGGATTTCCTGCTCTCATAACAACTCTTTGTTCAGCCCATGGTGTGGAAGTAAACCCATCAATGAACATCCGACCGCCCATTAATAGAAGATTTATTGAGAGAAACTATGTGAACCCTACAGAAGGGGAGCCACAACCACTGGCATAGGAACCACACCAGTCAAGAAGAGCCTGGCAGCCACCTCCACCACCTCAGCAACCAAACTTTCAAAGAATGATGCAATACATGGAGCATTTAACATTACAATAATCAGCGACCCATAGGGGTCAATGCAGCATTAATGAAAATTTTTATAACTTGTCTTTGCAAATTGCTCCAGGTATGCAGTGGACGTCACCACAGGAATTCAATGTCTTACTTTAATGGCCTGGGGACAGTCCCTATTTTCCAGGAGGGGGTGAAGGTGCAGCTGGTGCACAAGAAGAAGATGAATAAGAAGCAAGTGAAGAAGAAGACTAAGAAGGAGAAAATTTTATTTTAAGTGATTTTTTTTATTTTGGTGTGTTTAAGTGACTTGGTTGATTTGATGCTTTAAGTTTTTTGTTTTGAATATTATGAATTAACTTAATGTGATGAATGTTTAAATTGATGTGATTAAATTGTTATCCCATACAATTTGGATTAGAGCCAATTATGAAATTATTGTTTATTGTCTAATTCAAATCTGGAACTTGAAGAAAACCATTTTGATTGTTTCCAATAACAAGTGATTTTGGGATATTGAGTATGATAGTGAAAAAGGAATTGATGGGGAGAAGTAGGAATTAACTGAATCGGAGAAGCTAGCCAAAAACCAAAGCGAGAAGTGAACCAAAAATAGATAAATTGAGTATCAACATTTTGTGATGATAACTGATATTGATTGATTCTTTGATGTGATTGTGTGTTAGAGAGTCAAATAAAGACATTTTTTCTTTGTAGTAGATATAACCCAGAGTCAAATAGCCAACCCTGCGTTAATTATAGGACATCCATTTGAATCCCTTATGAGCCAAAAACAATATGGTTTCTTAAACAGAACCCCTAAGCCTAAAAATTATTTATCTACCTTCCTATATTTGAGAAAGGAAATAATTATGAATGTTATTATTTTTCCTATTGTTGGGTTTTGCTGTTGTTGTCCTACGTGAAGCGCTTGTTGGATTTGATGAAGACATATAAAGTTTATTTTGTGGGTGTGTAGGTAGATAGGTTATAGGTTTAGAATTTAATCTCTTGATAATTTCAGTATATCTTGTGATAAGCGCCTATAACTGTTGCATTTCATAGAATTTATCCTACTGCATGAAAAACCAATCTTTAAGCCTTGAAAGAACAAACTGAGTTTTTTAATCTGTTAAAAAGCAGTTTTAATCTGTTAAAATCACTTAAAATAGGAAATGTATATATACTGCAAATATTTTAATTGATTGAATCGTTGAATCAACAGATTAAAATGTTCTTGGTGGTTTTTCCATATTAAGGGTTTCACAGTATTAATCTGTTGAATTGATAAATCAATATATTAAAATGTTCTAAGCCATTTTTCATTTCAAAAGTATCTCAGATTTTTAATCTGTTGAAATCAATTTTAATCTGTTGAAATAGAGAGATAACATTTTTCATTTTTAAGTATCTTAGATTTTTAATCTGTTGAAATAAATTTTAATCTGTTGAAACAGAGAGCTACCATTTTTCTTCTAACTGTTTCAATCCATTAATAGCTCGAATTAACTGATTGAAAGAGTTTTAAATAAAATCAATCGATTGAAACATCATTTTAAATTGATTGAAACTGTCAGTTTCTCTCTTTTACTCTATAAATATAGTTTTGATTTCTCTTTCAAAAATACAATTTGGAAATCGATTAAAAGCAATCTTGGAGCTCTCATATTCGTGTGTTTTTCTGAGCATTCATACACATTTCATATCATAAGGCGTTTTGATCAAGATTGTTGAAAGATCTTCAAGAGAGAAAGTTCTGAGTTAGAAAAATTGCTTCTAGACTTCTATATTGTAAAAGCTGCAGTCCAGGTTTATTCTTTTCATATACTTGTACGAATTCTAATTGTGTAGATTGGGTTTGTATCTGCACTGGTTACAGCAACTGGGTTTAGTTGCTGGGTGGTTTTTCAAGAGTCTATCTTGTGGTGTTGTAAGGTAGATCTTGGGGTAAATTGGTGTGTATCTACTGGATTGTATTTTCACTTGGTATTAGTGGAACTTGGCAGATTTGTCAAGAACTGGATGTACCTCTTGGGAAGAGTGAACCAGTATAAAATCTTGTGTTGTATTTCTGCATTTATCTCTTTTCATTTCTGGTTTATATTTTTGCTTTGTTTAAAACCAAATCTGCCTAATAAAAGATTGGATAAAGATTAATCATTCTTCCACAAAGAAAGCTTGTTTTCTAAAAAGATTTCTAAGTTCAATTCACCTCCCCCCCTCTTGAACTCAACCATTAATTCTTACACTACGGATATTATTGGGTTGTTATTCTTAAAAAAAAAAAAAACAAAGCATAAATATTGTGGCAAAGCCAGAAAGGATAAATGCAAAAGCATGAGAAAAGAAAAAAAAAAATCAAAGGGGGTAATAATAACTTGCGAGATTATTAACTCACTATCATTGTGTTAGGGAAAAAAGCATGAAGTTTGAAACTCGACTTGGGGAATATTAAACAGGAATCATTCATATGAGTTGAATTTCTCAAATACTTTTGTATACCCCAGAAAAACCAATGATTCTTTTTCAGCCCAGCCCCATTACAAGCCTCAAAAGACCTTTTGATTTACGTCTTGCTTAACAAATGTTGATTGCTTGAAGATGACTATCAATACTGGATTGTCTAAATGAAGTGATTGAATGAGATAGACACTTACCTGTGAGATGTGAGAGATCATGCTTCTTTGAGGATAGTTGATGATTTATTTTCCTGTATTAATTTCTATAATTTGAATGCTTATGTATTCTATTTTCATTTGGAGTTGTGAGCATCACATCTGAAATTTTTATATGTTGTGGTTCTGGAAGAGAAAGTGATAATAGGTGATGGTTTTGTTTTGGAAAAATTTCTTTTCTTGGGACAAGCAAGATTCTAGGTTGGGGGGAGTTGTTAAGTGATAAAAAGTTGATATAATTATGCCTTGAATTGTTATGAAACCACTTAACTTATGTTAATTCTAATCTATTTTTCTCCCAATATAGGATGAATTCGAGAATACCTTGATACAAGAGTAAGGATCATAATTGTCAGCATAATTGGAGTAAATCTGGAAGAAGGAAGAAGATTTTCAGCATGGAAGTCACTCGAGCGAGATGGACTCTCGCTTGAGCGAATATCAGTTATTCTTCTCTAGAAGTCAGTCGCTCAAGCGCAAGAAAATTCGCTTGAATGAAAGTTAGTTATTCTTCTCTGGAATTCACTCGCTCAAGCGAACATTTTGTCACTTGAGCGAAAATAGGAAACTTTTGCTTGAACGAAAGTTGTTGCTTGAGCGAAAGACGCGAGGCCCAATTTTTCCTATAAAAAGATAAGATGTATTTTGAGAAAAGCAAGCGGTTTTGGGGAGAAGAGGCGCGACTACTGCTAGGGTTTCGTCCAATCTTCATCAGTTCTTAACTTCTTCCTCATTTGGAGCATTGTAATGGCCAACATGAGTGACTAACTTCATTCTCTTGGGATTTGGTGCACTTCCTTTGAACTCTTTTGTATAATGGTGATATTTTGAGATATTAATCTATGTTTTGATGTTGTTATTCTTATTCTTTGTGCTTTGGAATGATTTATTCTTGATGTTTGGGATATGATTGGAAAATATATCTTTAACCCTAGATCACGGTAAGAATATTTGTTATGTTAATTGCTAGGAATGGAATGAATGTATCAATTACTTAACACCCTAAACCTAATGCTAGAAAATCTCTTAATTGTGTGAGGAATCAACATGGATGATTTGAGTAGGTGGCATCAACATTATTAGGTTAATTGACGTTCTTAATTGACATAGCCATTACAAAAGAGGGATAAGGAAGGAAGTTAATCCTAAGTGCCTTTAATTGATATTTTCTCAACAATTTACAGTTTTTTTGTCATTTAATTTCAATTCAACTCTTTATGCAAAACCCAATTTGTTTTAATCCACTTAGTAAGCATACAATTGAGAATTTCCATTGAAACTGTTCCTCGTGGGATCGACTTTTATTTAATCGAAATACTATACTGCGATTTGTTATAAAAGTAGTTTTAGATCAAGAGGGGGGGTGAATTGATCTTTGAAAGTTTTTCGCAAATAACAGATTATCTATTTGTAAAAATAAGATTTCAGATCTGTTCTTGAATCACAAAGCAAGCAATCAAAAATAAATGCAGCAGCAGAATTAAAATAGGAGAAAGGTTTAGAAAGATATCACCGATGTTTATACTAGTTCACCTAATACCAGGGCTACGTCCAGTCTCCAGCCAAATTCCAGCTGGGTTCCACTAGATCAAATGTTTTACAGATTACAATCTTACACTTAAATTATCACAAGAACCAAATTCCAGTTCATGCACCTAACCTTTCACCAAGAACCAAATTCCAGTTCTTGATAACCTCTACAACCAAATTCCAGCTGCAGAGAAACCAGTGCCCAAATTCCAGGCACCAACACCTAAGCTTTCACCAAGAACCAGATTCCAGTTCTTGACAACCTCTACAACCAAATTCCAGCTGCAGAGAAACCAGTGCCCAAATTCCAAGCACCAAACAATACAAAAAGAAAGTAAAGAATTGAAAAGAAGAAACTAGAATGCTCAAACCAGTTTTATGCAATTCTGCAGTGTGTTTCTTCTCCAAAAGAAAGCAATTTGCCTCAAGAAAGAATTTCAAAGAACTTCACAAAAACTGGCGCGAATCTTTCTTGAAGGTGTGCTAAAGTTTGCTTGCTTGATTGCTAAAGATTGATGTTCAATTGTTGTGTTTGAAATGTTCAAGTCAAACTGTTTTTATAGAAGATTTTCAAAACTGCTGGTTTAATCAATATGTTAAAAGTCTAGTTTTAATCTGTTAAAACTTCTTTTAATCCATTAAAGCGTTCTTGATTATTTAACATATTTGTTTTAACTGATACGACAACGTTTGTATCAATTAAAACTCTTTACAAAAAATCTTCTAATTTGATTTAATCGATTGTTTCGTGATTCAATCGATTATTATACTTGCAAAACTTTCTTGTAAAATTTTCAAGTTATTTTAACTGATAAAAATAAGTTTTAATCGATTAAAACGCTGTGTAGAAATTTTCTAAGTTGTTTTAATCGATTGAAACGTGTTTTAATCGATTGAAAAAGCTCGATCGGTCATAACTCAATTCGATCGACCATCCCGAATGTTAAGTGGATTTAATCGATTAAAACCAAGTTGTATCGATTAAAATACTGCAAAAACACTTCTCTTAACATTTTAAGTGATTTTAATCAGTTATTTCGAAGCTTTATCAGTTAAAACATTGACAGAAGGTTTTCGAAACATTCTTTAATGAAAACAACCGGTTATTTCGTAATTATATCAGTTAAAAACTTGTTTAAGAAAGCTTTTGTTAAAATACTTTATTTTTAACTGCTTAAAGGTTTTTTTGAGGCATTTTGCAAAATCTTTTAAGTGAAGAAACCTCATGCAGCAGAAAAGATAAAAGTGATTATACCTAAGCATAGCTACGGACACACTAATCCTTCTATTCTTTTATCTAAGTGATTGTTGACCGCTGCAAAGTTGCCTTTGACGTCATCTTTGACTTCATCAAATCAATGAGATCTTTGCCAAAGTATTTTAATAAGATCTTCATCACTTTCAGTCTCCCCCTATTTGATGAAGACAAACACCACTTTAAAAAAAAAAAAACTCTGCCAAAGAAGTCACTTGATAATACAGATTAGTGAATAATCAAAAATGTATTATTTTCCTATTTCTCCCCCTAAATTATTGCTCCCCCTAAATTAAGAGTTATTTCTCCCTCTTGTTGAACATTCAAGGACTTGATGTTGCACTTGATGAACATGAAGATTGTTGATTTTGATGATGATTCAAGAACTCAAAGACTTAGAGTGTTGAAGACTTGTTTTTGTAGTGTAATAACTCTGTTTTAATTAGATTGAGTCTGTAATTATAAAGTTTGAGATAGCCGGTACATAGTCTGCAACTTAGAAGCTTCAAAAAGCCCAAATATATCATCCATGCTCGGCTTTAATCGATTATATAGGAAAATAATCGATTAAAACAGTGAGAAAACCATTTTCAAATATACTCACTGTTTTAATCGATTAAAACATCAAAATAATCGATTATTAGGTCAAATAATCGATTAAAAGTTCAAATAATCGATTAAAACAGAGAGGTTTTGGGTTCTGTTTTTTTGGCTCTGTTTTAATCGATTATAACTCCATTTAATCGATTAATTCAGTCTGTTTTTCATTTTAAATTTCAAATTAACCCTATTTTCGAAAACCCAATTACCAAGAACCCTAGTTTCGAAATCCCCTTTTTCTAAACCTTAATTTCCCTACTTAAACTCTCCTTTGGCACTCAGAAAAGCAGAACAACCTTTTCCATACAAAAGTTAAGTGTTGTGAGTGCCAGAGAACTATTTGTTGCAAGGAAAGGGGGCTTTCTGAACCTGGTGTGGGCTAGAAGTGATAAGAATCACTAAGTGGAGTTCTTAGTGGATTGTGTGTTGTGCCGTCTCTGGGGAAAGCTGTTCTTCATCTCTTGTGGGTTTCAAGAGAGGTGTTATCTTTATCTTTATCTTTTCATTGTAATTTGTTTGTAACAACTTTGATCATAGTGACAACGTTAATCCATTGTTGAGTGATTAGCAACTGGACGTAGGGTCTTTTGATCCGAACCAGTATAAATCTCCTGTGTAAGATTCTCTTCTCTTCTCTATTTACATTTACACAGTTTTTAATCGGTAAAATTTGGGGAAAATTTTGAAAACCTAATTTTTATTAAGAAACCAATTCACCCCTCCTCGTGGTTTTTGTCCGACCATGCGAACATTCTGCTGCGCGATTCTAACAAGTGGTATTAGAGCTTGCTTTGATAGTCATTCAAATTTTCGAAAATGGCCGGACAAAATCAAACTTTTGCCGAAGGTGCGTCTATCAACAGACCCCCACTTTTTGCGGGTCAAAATTATCCTTTTTGGAAGGTACGTATGCAAATATTTTTAGAGTCTGTTGATAGAGGCGTTTGGGACGCTATTTTAAACGGTCCATATATTCCTAAAGTAACTGAGAACGGTGTTGACGTTCCCAAATCTTTTTCTAGATGGACTGCCGAAGAAAGTAGAAAAGCACAATTTGATGTTAGGGCTAGAAATATAATTTTATCTGCTTTAACCCTTGATGAGTTTTACAGGATATCAGTTTGTAAGAGTGCTCAAGAAATGTGGGATAAACTAAGAGTAACTTATGAAGGAACCGATGATAGTGACTCGATTTCGGAGTCAAGTGATCTGGAAATAGAAGCTAACATTTGCTTGTTGGCAAAAGACAATATATCTTCTGACTTTGAGGTTAGTGATTCCGACTCATCCTCAAGTGATGATGAAAATGATTTTGATGAATTACAAAATGCATATAATGAATTGTTTAGTGCTTTTAAGGACTTGAACAATAAATACAAAGTTGTGAAAAAGAGTTTAAGTAGTTTCAAAATGGAGGTAGAGTCCTTAAAAATGAAAATTGCATGTTTAGAAGAAAAGGAGGTAGCAAATACGAAAATTGTATGTTTAGATGAGGATAAAAACTTAGCATGTGCAAACTGTAAAGAGAATGAATATGACATAGATATTCTTAATCATTTGCTAGACAAAGCCGAAAAGGAAATAGATGATCTTAAGAAGCATGAAACGGTATTTGCTCAAAATAGTGTAAATCATCAAGTTCCTTTGAAAAAGCCTAAAACTAAAAAGAAAAGAGTATGGATAGAAAAAGGAACTAGAGCATCTATGATTAGAAATGCATCATTTTCAAATACTACATTTAAAGCATGTTTTTACTGCATGAAACAAGGTCACATGTCAAATAGATGTAAAATTAAACATTTTGGTGTACCTAAAGGTAAATATATTTGGGTTCCTATAGTTAAATGAACTATTTGTATCTTGTATTTATTCAAAGAAAATGGATCATTTAGTATGTTTTAAATAGAATGCTTAGGTAAAATCATTTTATCTTTTTCTGCTGCATGAAGGTTCTTCACTTAAAGATTTTGCGAAATGCCTCTAAAATCGTTTTAAACAACTAAAAACAAAGTATTTTTACAAAAGCTTTCTTAAACATGTTTTTAAGCTGATATAGTTTTGAAAGAACCGATTAAAATCAATTAGAATGTTCAAAGAAGTGTTTTTACAGTATTTTAATCGATACAACTTGTTTTTAATCTATTAAAACCATTTAGAACTCATTATGATCGATCAGATTTTTATTATGAGCGGTCAGAATTTTTTTTCAATCGATTAAAACACGTTTCAATCGATTAAAATCACTTAAAGGGTCAGGATAATCGATCAGAATCCAATTATGACTGATCAGAATCAAATGTGATCGATCAGATTTTAATTATAAGCGATCAGAATTTTTTCAATCGATTAAAACACGTTTCAATCGATTAAAATCACTTAAAGGGTCAGGATGATCGATCAAAATGCAATTATGACCGATCAGAATCAGTTATGATCGATCAGAATTTAGTTATGACCGATCAGAACTCATTTAATCGATTAAATCTCGTTTCAATCGATTAAAACAACTTAGAAATTTTCTACACAGCGTTTTAATCGATTAAAACTTATTTTTATCAGTTAAAATAACTTGAAAAGTTTTATAAGAAAGTTTTGCAGTATTTCAATCGATTGATGAGGGCATTTTCTTAGGTTATTCATTAACTAGCAAGGCTTATAGGGTGTTTAATAGGAGAACTTTGAATATAGAAGAATCTATACATGTTACCTTTGATGAGATTGTAGACCTTGGGGGAAATCCTCTTGAGTCAAATAAAGAACTTGCAGGTGATGATGAGTATATAAGAGAAGCCCTTGATGAACTCTACTTGGAAAATAATGAGCCTTCTCAAACTCCTCAATTAGCAAAAGAATGGCAATCACCTAGAGGACTCTCAATGGACAACATCATAGGTGACATCTCAAAAGGGGTAAGAACAAGAAATATGACTAATTTTTGTATGTCTGTAGCTTTTGTGTCACAGATTGAACCTAAAAACGTTAAGGAAGCACTTAAAGATGAACAATGGTGCATAGCCATGCAAGAAGAACTTAACCAATTTGAAAGGAATCAAGTCTGGGAATTAATCCCAAGAGAAGAATCACATCAAGTCATTGGAACCAAATGGGTATTTAGAAATAAACTTGATGAAGATGGGAACATAACAAAGAATAAAGCTAGACTTGTTGCAAAAGGCTATTGTCAGGAGGAAGGTATAGATTATGATGAAACTTATGCTCCTGTTGCCAGGTTAGAGGCTATACGCCTACTTCTTGCCTATGCATCTTTAATGAAATTTAAACTATATCAAATGGATGTTAAAAGTGCATTTTTGAATGGTTTTATTAAAGAAGAAGTTTATGTGGAGCAACCCCCTGGTTTTGAGGATTTTAGTTTTCCTAATCATGTTTTTAAATTAAAGAAAGCTTTATATGGGTTGAAACAAGCTCCTAGATCTTGGTATGAAAGATTAAGTAGTTTCCTAACTGCAAATGATTTTTCAAGAGGAAAAATTGATTCTACACTGTTTATAAAGAAAGTTAAAGAACATATCTTATTGGTCCAGGTATATGTTGATGATATAATTTTTGGATCAACTGATAATTCGTTATGTGTAGAATTTGCTAAGATAATGCAGGGAGAGTTTGAAATGTCTATGATGGGAGAATTGACATTCTTCCTTGGACTACAAATCAAGCAACTTAAAGATGGCATTTTCATCTCTCAAACCAAGTACTGCAAAGAGATCCTCAAAAAGTTTGGTATGGACACCTCAAAGGAAGCTAACACACCCATGGGAACTTCATGCTATCTAGACAAGGATGAATCAGGTTTGGAAGTTAATCAAACTATGTATAGAGGTATGATAGGATCACTATTATACTTAACTGCAAGTAGACCTGATATTATGCATTATGTCTATGTGTGTGCTAGATTTCGAGCTTGTCCTAAAGAATCTCATCTAATTGCGAGTAAAACATATTTTAAAATATTTAAAAGGAACTACTGATTTTGGTTTGTGGTATCCATCGATGCTTGTATGAGTTTAATAGGATATTCGATGTTGATTATGGTGGATGTAAAATTGATAGAAAAAGCACTAGTGGAACATGTCATTTGTTAGGTTCATCCTTAATATCTTGGCATTCTAAGAAACAGGCATGTGTTGCTTTATCTACCACTTGAAGTCGAATATATTGCAGCTGGTAGTTGTTGTGCTCAAATTCTATGGATGAAACAATAGTTAGAAGATTATAATATCTTTTTAGATGACATACCCTTGATGTGTGATAATACGAGTGCAATTAACTTAACTAAGAATCCAATAATGCACTCTAGGACTAAACACATAGAAATAAGACATCATTTTTTGAGAGATCATATCAGCAAAGGAAACTGTAAAATAGAGTATGTTGATACAAAACACCAATTAGCAGATATTTTTACTAAGCCTCTACCCAAGGATAGATTTTATGATCTTAGAAGAGACTTAGGAATATTAGACATTGCCTAAATTCTGCTTAAATAAACAGCTTTTGCATGATTGTAATGTTATATATCTCTTTGTCTGTAATGACGTTTCTTTATGAAATGAAATTTGTTTGTTTTAAATGCTTTGATCGAGGGGGAGTTATCTTCAACTTATGCATATTTTGAGGGGGAGCTCTTATGATTGTTATTGCAGAGCGCTTTTTGATTATAATCAAAATAGGGGGAGAAAAAATTAAAGCCTCTTATGAATTGCATTTAAATATTATCTGGTATGTTTGATGTGTTTGTTAGTATGACAGATAAAACAGGTTATTACAAGGGCTTTAAAAGATAATTTTGATCATCATCAAAAAGGGGGAGATTGTTGAACATTCAAGGACTTGATGTTGCACTTGATGAACATGAAGATTGTTGATTTTGATGATGATTCAAGAACTCAAAGACTTAGAGTGTTGAAGACTTGTTTTTGTAGTGTAATAACTCTGTTTTAATTAGATTGAGTCTGTAATTATAGAGTTTGAGATAGTCGGTACATAGTCTCGCAACTTAGAAGCTTCAAAAAGCCCAAATATATCATCCGAGGCTCGACTTTAATATATTATATAGGTGAAATAATCGATTAAAACAGGTGAGAAAACCATTTTCAAATATACTCACTGCTTTAATCGATTAAACATCAAAATAATCGATTATTAGGTCAAATAATCGATTAAAAGTTCAAATAATCGATTAAAACGAGAGGTTTTGGGTTCTGTTGATTTTGGCTCTGTTTTAATCGATTATAACTCCATTTAATCGATTATTTCGATCTGTTTTTCATTTTAAATTTCAAATTAACCCTATTTTCGAAAACCCAATTACCAAGAACCCTAGTTTCGAAATCCCCTTTTCTAAACCCTAATTTCCCTACTTAAACTCTCCTTTAGCACTTCAGAAAATGAGAACAACCTTTTCCATACAAAAGTTAAGTGTTGTGAGTGCCGGAGAACTGTTTGTTGCAAGGAAAGGGGGCTTTCGGAACCTGGTGTGGGCTAGAAGCGATAAGAATCACTAAGTGGAGTTCTTAGTGGATTGTGTGATGTGCCGTCTCTGGGGAAAGCTGTTCTTCATCTCTTGTGGGTTTCAAGAGAGGTGTTATCTTTATCTTTATCTTTTCATTGTAATTTGTTTGTGACAACTTTGATCATAGTGACAGCGTTAATCCTCTGTTGAGTGATTAGCAACTGGACGTAGGGTCTTTTGATCCGAACCAGTATAAATCTCCTGTGTAAGATTCTCTTCTCTTCTCTATTTACATTTACACAGTTTTTAATCGGTAAAATTTGGGGAAAATTTTGAAAACCTAATTTTTATTAAGAAACCAATTCACCCCCCCTCTTGGTTTTTGTCCGACCACGCGAACATTCCGCTGCGCGATTCTAACACCTCTAAATTGATCAAAAGTAAAGCAACTATTTCTCCCCCTTTTGACTTCATCAAAAATAGGGAACAGAATAGAAACAATGCAAAGGTACGTGTCAATAAGATTTTAAAAATAGAAAAAATGAAAAATACGATGCTTTATTTATGTAAAGATTTAATCAAAGTTGATTCAAACTTATCTTCATTAACACGTTTGTAATAAATACAATTAATACGCGTAAAGATAAGGGAATCACGCTTTAGTAGCATGTTACAAGAACAGCCATTAACTAAAGCCTTTAATTTTTCTTTCCAGAATAAAAATCGATTAAAAAGTTCTTGTTAATGATTTTAATCGATTGAAATAAAGTTTTAATCGATTAATCTAGTGAAGGATTTTGAAAGTATGAAACATAAGTGCATTTAATCGATTAATTCGACATTTAATTTATTAAAACAGTAAAGAAAAATGCTTTATAAATTCTTTTAATCAATTTAAAAGATTTTTTTATTGATTAAAACAACCAGTTTTTGAAATCTAAGTAATGTTTGATGCAAATTTATGCCTAATCTAGTATAAATTTTGTAAAACTGATCATCTAGATGGATGTTTTACAATAATATCAACTACATCGATTAACTTTTAACCAATAGATTCATCAAAATCCGAACAGAATCTTATTTAGCTAATTCAACTGATGTAAACTGGTTTTAGTTGATGACATATAGATTTTAATCGATTGATACGCAGTTTAATCGATTATTTTGTTGTGAAAAGTGTTTTCTTTAATCAATTTAATCGATTAAATCCATTTTTTATTAGCTAAAACTCTCAGGGATCTATGTTGAATTCTATCTATGCTAGTTTGTTTCGAATTTAAAAACTACATTATATTAATCAAAGCTAAAGGGATTGTGCCTGGTATATAACCAGTAAATATTACAGACCCAGAAATTTAAAAATTAGCATCAAAAGAAATAAGCAATAAAAGAAAGATGAGAAGGGATAAGAAGGGACCCTTTCTGTCCCAAAAAAACTCAATCATCCCAGTTGCTTTGGTTCCACAATAACATCTGAACCTCCTTTAGAATTTTTGAAAGATCCTCTTGTTGGTTTGTTGTTAGGGATGCCAAATTATCAGTATAAAATTGATCCCTGTACTGCCAATAAAACACACATACCCTGTGCCAATTTTAGCTTTCCATTCAATTCTTGAATTTCTGTCTCAGATTTGTCTCCTTACAGTATCACCTCGTGACCTTGATGATTAAAACGAATTATCAAAGTTGCACAATTCCAATGAATTTCACCAAGAGTCTTGAACCAATGCATGCCCAAAATTATTCCAAATATATTGCTAGGTAATACCAAGAATTTTAATGTAAATATCTGTTCACACTTCCTAGTAATCAACAACTTATTATCAGAAGCAACCATTACTGAAAAATCCTTGATAAACTATGTTTTCAGTTCCAACAACTTGACCCATTTGTCACTAATGAAATTATGTGTACTCCCAGAGTCTATAAGAAAAGGGACAGTCTACTTCTCGATAAATCCTTTGATTTGCAATGTATTACCACCCAGCATTCCATGTAAAGTATTAAGAGAAATGTAGACATCTGCAGCTTGAATCATGTCTATGTTGTCAAAATATAGTTTGTTCTTCCTCAAAGTCCATGACTTACACTATATCAGCCTCAATTTCTTCCTTTCGAATTGGTAGTTTCTGAAAACACCTAAAGCTTCAAACTGATTGTAGAATGACTCTGCTACAAATTAACCGGAGTTGACCTTGTTTGTGTTTCCGAATTGGACCTTGTTTGCAGCAATTTATTTTCGAAAACTTTTAACCTTTCGAAAATTCTCCCAAATCTTCCTCTTGTTGCAATCTTGATAATTCAACAATATCCTCAAAAGCACGATCATCAAATCGATATGACATATTTGTTCCCAAGATTTATTCTTGAAACTGGGTTGATGCATGCAATGTCGCTGCCATGAAAAAGCCTTTCCATCCATGGATAACAGCAATAACTTTTCCAAATCATGCCACTAGTCTAGTTTCCAATTCAAAGATTTGTTCAGTCTTTGCTTTCCAATCAAAGAATTTGTGCCATTGAAAGGAAATTGGATGTTCCACAACAGACTACTCGAATTGGACATGTCCGAAACTCATTTGGCAATATTCATGATTGTCTGGCCGCAATTTATGACTGTAATGGAAGAAACTAAATTCTCTAATGTATACTACAGTGAATCAATTATATGTATGCAGTAGAGATTTGAGAGGAGATTTTGAAAATATGAAAACAGAAGAAGGATTATAAGTTGAGAAATGATAAGTTCAGAACCTGGTTTGATGAAGAAACGGATTTCAAATTTTTTGAAATTCAAAGAGACAAAACTGCAATGTTTCAGCTTTAACAGCAATTGTCCCCTTTACCAAAGACAGAGGCACAAATTTCTGGACGATGGGCACATCAGCTATTTTGTTCTTGGAAAGATGTTTGACTTGGTCAAGGAATATTTAAAAGCATTATGCAGATTTTGATTACCATAAAAACTTGAGATTTTGATTTTGATTTGCTTACCAATTTTCAATTGGATGTTATAAAACTAATTTTCAGAACCAAATTAGTCGATTAACCAACTAATTAACCTATTAATTTGATCTTTAATACTAGGTTTGAAAATCCTACAGTGAAATAATCGATTAATTCATAAAGGAATTGATTAGTCTTGTACAGGATGAAATTAATAAACTGATAACAGAATTTAAATCGATTAAAACGAAAAAGAATCGATTAATTTTGACATCTTAGTGTTTTTAGTTGATATAAATTCTTTTTAATCGATTAAAACAGCTAGACTCAAATCCAGAGAATATTTTAATCGATTAATTCACATTTCAATCGATTAAAATGGTACGGACAGATTTTCTGATATCCTCTATAAGTTATTTTAATCGATTAATACTGTGTTATATCAATTAAAACAATCAATTTATGAAAACAGAACCTGATTTGCTGCTTTGAACATCAAGGGACTCCCAGATTTTGTTCCTGCAAAACAAATTTAACATGTTTTTGGTACCCTTTATAATTACTGGGTCCAATTAGTTTATTTGAAATGACTTTAACTTTGGAATCCATTTCATTTTACCTTTAGGAATAGCATACTTTTTAATTCTACAGTATTTTACTGAATGACCTCTTTTCATGCAGTAAAAACATTTAATCACAGAGTATGATTTCCTATTTACATTTGTTTTTCTGACTTTCATCCTAGATTTAAATCCTATGCCAGATTTGTCAAAAATTAGTTTTTGTGACCCAAGTAAAACGTCAAGATTAGCTTGACCTTGTGTAAACCTTGAAACGGTTTGTGATAAAAAAATCAATTTTCTTTTGTAATTCTGAACAATTATTATAGGGTTTATTACATGCACAATCAGAATTATCATGAATTAATTTTAAGAAATCACAATCAGTTTCATCTTCAAGAATTCTCTTTTCAAGAGAGTCTACTTTATTTACTAGCCAATTATTCAATCCTTTTAGCCTATCATTTTCTTTTTGTAGTTTCTTAGCCTCTTCATGCATTTCATTAAATGCTTCTTGTAATGAATTATAATCCACTAAATTTGAAGAAGAATTAGAACTTACACTGCTGGCTTGAAGGTTTTGATTTGCCATTAGACACAGGTTGGCTTCTTCATTGTCAGAATTGTCTGTTGAAGAAGTGTCATTGTCATCCCATGCTACATAGGCTCTTTTTACATCTGCTGTCCCTTCATGAGTAACCTCAAGAACATCCCACATCTCCTTGGCAGATTTGCATTGGGAGACCCTGAAAAACTCATCCATGTTAAGTGCAGAAGTAATTATATTTTTAGCAATACAATCATCTTGGATTAATTTCTTTTCACAGTCATTTAAGCAAGACCAATCTTTGTTAATGATATCAGTTTCTTGTTCAATGATATTCCAAACATTTATACTAACAGATTCAATAAAGATCTTCATCCTAATTTTCCAAAAAGGATAATTTGTGCCACAAAATAGTGGAGGTCTGTTAATAGAAGCTCCCTCAGAAAACGGTAATCTGTTTTCAGCCATGGATCGAAGAACTTGAATAACTTTCAAGCACCTCGCTCTGATGCCAATTGTTATAAAAGTAGTTTTAGATCAAGAGGGGGGGTGAATTGATCTTTGAAAGTTTTTCGCAAATAACAGATTATCTATTTGTAAAAATAAGATTTCAGATATGTTCTTGAATCACAAAGCAAGTAATCAAAAATAAATGCAGCAGCAGAATTAAAATAGGAGAAAGGTTTAGAAAGATATCACCGGTGTTTATACTGGTTCACCCAATACCAGGGCTACGTCCAGTCTCCAGCCAAATTCCAGCTGGGTTCCACTAGATCAAATGTTTTACAGATTACAATCTTACACTTAATCTATCACAAGAACCAAATTCCAATTCATGCACCTAACCTTTCACAAAGAACCAAATTCCAGTTCTTGATAACCTCTACAACCAAATTCCAGCTGCAGAGAAACCAATGCCCAAATTCCAGGCACCAACACCTAACCTTTCACCAAGAACCAAATTCCAGTTCTTGACAACCTCTACAACCAAATTTCAGCTGCAGAGAAACCAGTGCCCAAATTCCAGGCACCAAACAATACAAAAAGAAAGTAAAGAATTGAAAAGAAGAAACTAGAATGCTCAAACCAGTTTTATGCAATTCTGCAGTGTGTTTCTTCTCCAAAAGAAAGCAATTTGCCTCAAGAAAGAATTTCAAAGAACTTCACAAAAATTGGCGCGAATCTTTCTTGAAGGTGTGCTAAAGTTTTCTTGCTTGATTGGTAAAGATTGATGTTCAATTTTTGTGTTTGAAATGTTCAAGCCAAACTGTTTTTATAGAAGATTTTCAAAACTGCTGGTTTAATCAATCTGTTAAAAGTCTAGTTTTAATGTGTTAAAACTTCTTTTAATCCATTAAAGCGTTCTTGATTATTTAACAGATTTGTTTTAACTGATACGACAACGTTTATATCAATTAAAACTCTTTACAAAAAATCTTCTAATTTGATTTAATCGATTGTTTCGTGATTCAATCGATTATTATACTGCAAAACTTTCTTGTAAAATTTTCAAGTTATTTTAACTGATAAAAATAAGTTTTAATCGATTAAAACGCTGTGTAGAAATTTTCTAAGTTGTTTTAATCGATTGAAACGTGTTTTAATCGATTGAAAAAGCTCTGATCGGTCATAACTCAATTCTGATCGACCATCCTGAATGTTAAGTGGATTTAATCGATTAAAACCAAGTTGTATCGATTAAAATACTGCAAAAACACTTCTCTTAACATTTTAAGTGATTTTAATTAGTTATTTCGAAGCTTTATCAGTTAAAACACTGACAGAAGGTTTTCAAAACATTCTTTAATGAAAACAACCGGTTATTTCGTAATTATATCAGTTAAAAACTTGTTTAAGAAAGCTTTTGTTAAAATACTTTATTTTTAACTGCTTAAACGTTTTTTTGAGGCATTTTGCAAAATCTTTTAAGTGAAGAAACCTCATGCAACAGAAAAGATAAAAGTGATTATACCTAAGCATAGTTGCGGACACACTAAAAGTGATTATAAATTGAGTGGGTTGAACTATTAGTAGTATGAATTGAGTGAAAATCACAATAGAAGATTATTATTGGCATTCTCATTGCGAGAAGTAATAACGCATATAGGGAGAATTGAAATATATACTAGTGGGAATTGATTGCTATAATGGACATCAAAGAACACATAATGAAACTTATGTTGGGTCTTTCGAGGGGGATTCATAGGGGAGAAACATACTAATGAGACATGAGTCCAACCCACATAAGGATTGACACCACTTTCAACCCAAAACCTTAAGGCATTTGGTTATGGGTCATACTTCCTTATATGTTATTCAACTTTCTCATTTTTACTCAATGTGGACTTAACTCACACTTGGATACCCAACAATCTCCCCCTCAAGTGTGAGTCCCTTCATATTGGTATATCCCCTCGAGCTCACTAGTGGTCCTTCCATGTACCGTCGTTCACTCTAACAGAACACACTTACCTGATACCAATTGTTGGGAACACAAATGCAATACAAGACGAAAGTAAATAATAAGAACACAAGAAATTTATGTGGTTTAGTCAAAGTGACCTACGTCCACGGCTGCACTAGATAATAGTTCTTATTCACACAATTAGGTTTACAATTACATGAGTATTAATAATAAAAGAATAAATAAATGGGTCAGACCCAATAACCCTTTAGACTCCACATACTTAACAATCTTCCACTTGGAGGCTAATCACATCAAACATACTCCAAAGTAAATCTAGTAAACCTCAAAGTTCTAACAACCTCAAACTAGTGCAATGCCTTCTCAACAATTAACCATGAAGGTCAGTTGAGGTTATGCAAAAACTTCAACTTCTCAGTAGTAACCACCTTTGTCAACATATGTGCAGGATTCTCTGACCCAAGGATCTTCTCCAAAAACAAAGTGTCATCACTTATTAGTGTTAGAAAAGAAGGTTGAGATCAAGAGGGGGGTGAATTGATCTTTGAAAGATTTTTGCAATTTACAGATTATCTATTTCAAAGATTAAGAGTTCTGACTAATTCTTGAATCAAGAAAAACAAGCAATTAAATAAAGGCAGCAGCAGAATTAAAGAGAGAAAGGTTTAGAGAAATACAACCAAGATTTATACTGGTTCACCCAATCCCAGGGCTACGTCCAGTTCTTAGCCAAATTCCAGCTGAGTTCCACTAGATTGAATGTTTTACATATTACAGATTCCAATCACACACCCAATCTACCACAAGAACCAAAATTCCAGTCCTTGCACCTAAACCTTCACCAAGAACCAACTTCCAGTTCTTGAACCAACCTACAGCCAAATTCCAGCTGCAAAAACTGTGCCTAACAATTCCAAGCACTCACAATATAACAAAGAATGAAAGAAAATGAAAGAGAAGAAACCAGGACAATCTAAACCGGATTATGCAGTCCCTGCAATATGAGTTTCTTCACAAAAACAATGCAAAAATGCCTCAAGAAAGAACTTTCACAAACACCACAAAACTTGCGCGATTCTTTCTTGAAAAACTTCACTTATGTTTACTTGATTGATTGCTCAAAGGTATGTTTCAAAAGACTGAAGCAATCCTGTTTATATAGAGATTTGTTATAACTGTTGGTTTAATTAATCTATTAAAACAATCTTTTAATCTGTTAAAAGTCTTGAATTAATCTGTTAAAACTTCTTTTAATCTGTTAAAATGTTCTTGATTATTTTCCAGATTTGTTTTAACTGATGCGACAACGTTTCAATCGATTAAAACACTTTGTAAAAAATCCCTTAAGTTGTTTTAATCGATTAATTCACAATTTAATCGATTAAAATTATGCCAAATATTTTCATAAAACTTTCTAAGTGATTTTAACTGATAACAACTAGTTTTAATCGATTAAAATAGTTAGCAAAAATTTCCTTAAATTGTTTTAATCGATTAATTCGATTTTACATCGATTAAAATTCTGACAGAAAATCTTTCAAATACTTCAAGCTATTTTAATCGATTGTTTCGAGTTTGTATCGATTAAAATACTCGACGTAACACTTCCCAAAATATTTTAAGTGATTTTAATCGATTATTTCAAAACTATATCAATTAAAACACTAGCAGAAGATTTTCAAAAACTCCTTTAATGAAAACAATCGATTAATTCGAAGGTATATCGATTAAAACAATTCCAATAAATATTTTAAAAGGTTTTAATCGATTATTTCGAAACCTATCAGTTAAAAAACTGTTATATAAGTTTTAAGAACATTTTAGTTGACAAAGTTCATATAATATCAGTTAAAACAATTTGCTAAAAACAATTTAACCGGTTACTTTGGTTTTTAATGGATGAAAAACATCTTTAGAGACATTTTCAAATTCTTTCAAATAATGAAACATCATGCAGCAGAGAGATATGAATGATTATACCTATGCAGTTTTATCCCAAATTTGCATCGGAATATCCTTTCAAAATGATATCATTTCTTCTAAAACATAATGCAGTTTTAGAATTACCTTTCAAGTAGCGTAACAACCACTTGACAACTTTCCAATGCTTCCTTCCTAGATTAGACATGAATCTACTAACAACTCCCACTGCATGAGCAATATCTAGTCTAGTGCATACCATTGCATACATTAAGCTACCGATTGCAGATGCATAAAGAACTTTAGTCGTTATTGTCTTGTCTTCATCTCTCTTAGGTGATTCCTCTTAAGTAAGATTAAAGTGAACTCCCAAAGGTGTACTTATGATTTTGGCATCCTGCATATTGAATTTCTCTAACATTTTTCCAATATACTTCTCTTAAGATAATATTAGGGAACCTTCAAATTTGTTCCTACTGACATTTGTGCCCAAAATTTGCATTGCAATACACAAATCCTTCATCTCAAACTCTTTCAGACAAATATGCCTTCAATTTATTAATTTCATCCATGTTACAACCTGCAACTAACATGTTTTCAACATACAGTAATAATATGATATAGGATGAACCAAAATGTTTCTTATAATAACATTGATCCATAACACACTTCTTGTACCCTGTCCTACTCATAAAACACCATTGTCTAGGAGCTTGCTTCAACCCATATAAACTTTTGGTCAACTTGTAAACCAAGTTCTCTTTTCCTACAACTTGAAAACCCTCTGGTTGCATCATGTAGATGTCATCATCAAGGTCACCATGTAAGAATGTTGTCTTAACATCTACTGCTCTAGATGTAAATCCTCTGCAACCATAATACTCAACACAAGTCTAATGGTAGTCATTTTAACTACAGGAGAAAAAATCTCATTATTGCCTTGTATCTCTTGTTGTCATCATGTTTTTCCTTGATCCTGAAGACCCACTTGTTCTACAATGCCCTCTTTCTTGTTGGTAGGTCAGTCAAACACCAAGTTTTGTTTTTTTCAAGTGAGTTCATCTCCTCTTGCATGACTAATCCCCCACTAAGTTGCATCATCTATTTGCAATGCCTCATCATAACACAAAGGTTCTCCATCGTTAGTTAATAACAAGTAATTTGTTGAAGGGAAAAAACCTATGAGGAGGCCTAATAACTCTGTTGGATCTCCTCACTTCAATTACTAGGGTGACAAGAGTAGTCTCCTCAATAGTCCTGTCTCCTAAGCTCCCACCTTTTCCTGATAGATCGTCTTCTGTAATATCCTCTAATACTACCTTTTCCTTCTTTGTTGGCTTCTTTTCAGCTTCAAATTGTGTCTCAAGTTTATCCTTATACATTTCATTTTCATTAAATGTAACATCTCTTTCTAATGATCCTTTTGTTTTGATCATCCCAGAAATGATATCTCATATCATCTGCTCCATAGCCAATAAAAATGCACTTTCTTACTTTCGGATCAAGCTTGTCCTTGTTAACATCTTTAACACGAACATAAGAAGCACAACCAAATACTTTCAAATGAGAAAGACTTACATCCTTGTGTTGTCATTCTTCCTCAGGAATCTTAAATCCTATGGGAACTGAGGGTCCTCGATTAATGAGGTATGCTACTGTACTCACTGTTTCTGCTCAGAATGTCTTCGGTAATCCTGCATGAATTCTCATATTTTTTGCCCTCTCATTCAGGGTTCTATTCATTCTTTCAGCAATACCATTTGGTTGAGGTGTCTCAGGAATAGTTTTAAGCATTCTAATTCCATTCTCAGCACAGTAATCAACAAATTTAGTACTACTATATTCACCACCATTATCAGACTTTAAACATTTAATTTTTAACCATGTCTCATTCTCAACAATGACTTTCCACTTCTTAAAGGTATTAAATGCTTTTGATTTTTGCTTCAAAAAATAAACTCATACCTTTCTAGTGGAATCATCAATGAAGGTGACATAGTATCGTGATCCTCCCAATGATGAGACTGATGTTAGCCCATACACATCTAAATGAACAAGTTCCAACTTCTTTACCTTGGGCATCCTCCCTGACTTTGCAAAAGTAACTCTTTTTTATTCCCTAAACACACATGGTTCGCAAAAATCAACTTCTACTTTTTCCAGTTCTGGAATCTTCCCTTTTGAGACTAGTATCTTCATACCCTTCTCGCTTATGTGACAAAGTCTTTAGTGCCACAAAGTTGAAGAATTAACAAAATCATCACCAACATCATCATTAATTGAATTTACTTTTTTTGTAGGTAATTTTTCCATGTATAGGGTTCCTTTCTTCCAACCACGAGCAACAATTAGATTACCATTCACCACCTTCCATTTGCCTTCTCTGAATATGACTTGATATCCTTGAACATCCAACATACTCACAGAGATTAACATTCTCTTGAGTCCTGGAATATATCTGACATCCTTCAGAGTCCATACTATACTCGTAGATGTTTTAAAATTTATATCTCCCATGTATGCGATGTCTAAAGCTTCATCATCTGCTAGACGCACTTTTGCCAAAACTTCCACTTCTAAAATTTTTCATCAAGTCCTTGCAAGGAAAAACATGAAAATATGCACCAGAATCCATGATCCAGGATTCAAACTGTTAAACATACAAGGATATGAAGCTTGAAGATTTTGATGATGATTCAAGAACAAAGGACTTAAAGTCTTGAAGACTTAGAATCATGTGTATTTACTTGTAATAACTCTATTTTATGTTTTTGAGTCTGTATAATTAGAGTACAAGATAGCCAGCACATAATCCATCATCGGAAAACTCATTTTTATCAAATCCACTCTGTGATAATCGATTATCACTTAGAATAATTGATTATCCTGCACTGAAAATTTGTTTTTCTGAAAACCTTATTGTGATAATCGATTATCACTCAGGATAATCGATTATCCCAGCTAGATAATCGATTATTTACATAGATAATCGATTATCCTAGTCCTATTTTACTCCTCTGCGAAAATGACTCTGTAATAATCGATTATCACTCAAGATAATCGATTATCTACGTCTGTTATGAGTTTTGAAATTCAAATATGGACCAATTTATGAAAACCCTATTCCCAATTCTTATGTTTTCGAAAATCATTATTTCCTATACCCTATTCTCTCTACTTAAGGTTCTCTAAGGCTCTCTGCAAAATAACAATCCTTTTTCATACAAAAGTTAAGAGTTGTGATTGCTAGAGGACTTTGTGTAGGGAAGAAAAAGGGGTTTTTGAAAACCTAGTGTGGGCTAAAAGCGATAAGAATCACTGAGTGGGTTTCTTGGTGGATTGTGTGTTATGTCGTCTCTAGGAAAAGCTGTTGTTCATGCTTTGTGGATGCAAAGGAGGTGTTCATCTCTTGTGTGACTCAAGAGAGGTGTTTTCTAATCCTTATCTTTTTCAATTTGTAATCTGTTGTAACTTGTGATTATAGTGACAACGTTAATCCTCTTTTAGAGTGATTAACAACTGGACGTAGGGTCTTTTGATCCGAACCAGTATAAATCATCTATGTAATATTATTTCCTTTATCTCTTTACATTACAAGCATTTTAATCGGTAAAATTTGGGGAAAATTTTCAAAATCATAATTTTTTTTTAAGAAACCAATTCACCCCCTTCTTGGTTTTTGTCCCTAATAAACGCGAACATTCCGCTGCGCAATTCTAACAAGTGGTATCTGAGCTTGCTTTGATAGTCATTCAAATTTCAAAAATGACCGAACAAAACCAAACTTTTGTTGAGGGTGCTTCTATCAACAGACCCCCACTTTTTGTGGGACAAAATTATCCCTTTTGGAAAGTTAGAATGCAAATATTTTTGGAGTCTGTTGACAGGGGTGTTTGGGATGTTATTTTAAATGTTCCTTTTATTCCAAAAGTTACTGAAAATGGAGAAGAGGTACCTAAATCATTTTCTAGATGGACTGCAGAAGAAAATAGAAAAGCTCAATATGATGTTAGGGCTAAAAATATAATTTCGTCTGCTTTAACCCTTGATAAGTTTTACAGGATATCTGTTTGCAAGAGTGATCAAGAAATGTGGGAAATGTTAAGAGTAACCCATGAAGGTACCGATGATGTTAAAAGAGCAAGGAAGAACTCATTAATTCAAGAGTATGAGATGTTCCGAATGCAACAAAGAGAAACGATCTTTGACCGAATGTTAAACGATGAAGAATGCCAACATCAAAAGAGAAACCTTACCTTCAAAACCGAAATTTCAAAAAGTAAAAACAAGAAGGAGGAAGAAGACTCTGAAAATGAAGAAGATGAAAACTTGAGTCTAATGATCAAGAAATTTACAAAGTTCATGAAAGCCAAAGGGAACCAACCTTTCAAAGGTAAGGGAAAGGTAAAAGAAAGTTCTTCTTTAAATTTTAAATGTTATGGTTGTGGTGAAACAAGGCATGTAAAATCTGATTGTCCAAACAAGAAAAGTGATGATCATAAAGGCAAGAAATTCTTCAAAAATAAATCCTATATAGCTTGGGATGATAGTGACTCAAGTTCGGAGTCAAGTGACTCGGAAGTTGAAGCAAATATTTGCTTGATGGCAAATGACAACATTTCTTCTGACTGTGAGATAAATGATTCTGATTGTTCTTCAAGTGATGATGAAAATGATTATGATGCCTTGCATAATGTATATCAAGAGTTGTTTACAGCTTTTAAGGACTTAAAATCTGAATATAAAACCTTGAAAAAATGTTTGAATAAATCATAAAAAGAAGTGGAATCCTTGAAAACGAAAATTGCATGTTTAGAGGAAAAAGGAAATAAACAAATAGCATGTGCATCATGTAAAGAATATGAATATGATATTGACATACTTAGCCACTTACTTGATAAAGCTAAGAAAGAATTAAGTGATTGTTATAAGGATGAGGTTATTGTACAAACTAGAGAAAATTGTCATGTTCAAATAAAAAAGCCTAAAAGTAAAAGAACCCGAAAAGTATGGATTGAAAAAGAATCTAAATCTTCTCAAAATAAAATTGTATCATTTTCAAGAATTACATCTAATGCTTGCTTCTATTGTATGAAACAAGGACATACATCTAATAGGTGTAGAATTAAGCATTTTTGTGTTCCAAAGGGAAAATATGTTTGGGTTCCTAAAGTTAAATGAATTGACTGTCTCTAACCCTAAGGACCCAAAAGTTATGGGGACCTAAGATTATTATGTTCTTGTTTTGTAAGAAACTTCCAAATCTAAGAAATCTATGTGGTATCTTGACAGTGGGTGTTCAAGACATATGACTGGAGACAAAAAGAAATTTGTGAGTTTCAAAGCAAAGGAACAAGGATATGTAACCTATGGGGACAACAACAAAGGAAGAATACTTGGAATCGAAAATATTGGTGGTGCAAATACTTTGGAGATAAAGGATGTGCTCCTTGTTGATGGGCTAAAGTACAATCTCCTAAGTATAAGTCAACTTTGTGATAAAGGATTTAAGGTAATTTTTGAAAGTAAGTTTTGCACCATTCATTTAAAGGATTTTGAAAATATAGCATTAAAAGGTATTAGGCATAATAATATTTATTTGATTGACTTGGATTGTGTATCTAATACTAATATAACATGCTTAGTTGCTAAGGAAGAAAATCCATGGTTATGGCATATGAGAGTGACTCATATAAACATGCATCAATTAAACAAACTAATATCAAATGACTTAGTTATTGGTTTGCCTAAGTTAAAATTTGAAAAATATAGATTATGTGATGCATGTCAAAAAGGTAAACAAGTGAAATCATCTTTTAAATCTAAGAATGTTATTTCTACATCAAAACCTTTAGAACTTTTACACTTAGATTTATTTGGTCCATCTAGGATAAAAAGCTTTGGTGGAAATAACTATGCTCTTGTAATTGTTGATGATTTTTCTAGATTTACTTGGACATTTTTCTTAACATTAAAAAGTGAGGCTTTTAAAGTCTTTAGAAAGTTTTCCAAGAAAATTCAAAATGAGAAAGACTTAAAAATTAAAGTGTTAAGGAGTGACCATGGTGGAGAATTTCAAAATGAATCCTTTGAAAATTACTGTGAAGAAAATGATATTTTACATAATTTTTCTACCCTTAGAACTCCCCAACAAAATGGTGTAGTAGAAAGGAAAAATAGGTCACTAGAGGAACTTGCTAGAATAATGTTAAATGAATCAAATGTTCCTAAATATTTTTGGGCTGATGTTGTAAGTACTGCATGTTATGTATTGAATAGGATGCTTATTAGGACAATCATAAAATTAGCTCCTTATGAATTGTTAAATGGAAGGAAGTCTAATGTTTCTCATGTAAAAATATTTGGATGTAAATGCTTTGTTTTAAATAATGAAAAAGATAACTTAAGAAAATTTGACTCAAAAGCCGGTGAGGCTATTTTCTTAGGTTATTCACACACTAGCAAAACATATAGAGTATTCAATAGAAGAACTTTGAATATTGAAGAATCATTACATGTTACCTTAGATGAAATTGTAGACCTTGAGGGAAATCCTCTTGAGTCAAATAAAGAATATGTAGGTGATGATGAGTACATAAGAGAAGCTCTAGAAAAAATGTACTTAAATGAGAATTGTTAGAATCGCGCAGCGGAATATTTGCGTTTCCGGACAAAAACCAAGAGGGAGGGTGAATTAGTTTCTTAACAAAAATTAGGGTTTTAAAAATTTCTTCAAATTTTATAGATTAAAATGCTGTGTAAAGTAAATAGAGCAAGGATAGAGTCTTACACAGATGATTTATACTGGTTCGGATCAAAAGACCCTACATCTAGTTGCTAATCACGCAAACAGAGGATTAACGTTGTCACTATAATCCAAGTTTTACAAACAGATAATAATTGAAAAGATAAGGTAACGAAAACACCTCTCTTGAGTCACACAAGAGATGAAGAACAACTTTCCCTAGAGACGACACAACACACAATCCACCAAGAAAACCCACTTATTGATTCTTATCGCTTCTAGCCCACACTAGGTTCCAAAAGCCCATTTTTCCTCCAACAAACAGTTCTCTAGCAGTCACAACTCTCAACTTTTGTTTGAAAAGGTTGTTCAGTTTGCATAGAGCCTTAGAGAACCTTAAGTAGACGAATTAGGGATTGGGAATTGGCGATTTTTGAAACCTGATGAATTGGGACTAGGGTTTTCGAAACTTGGTCCAATTTTGAAATTCAAAAGACATATCTGACTGAAATAATCGATTATCTTGAGTGTTAATCGATTATTACAAAGCCAAAATCATCAGAAACCCTTAACCACGCAGTTTAATCGATTATTTGACCTGTTAATCGATTAACAACCCTGTTAATCGATTAACAAGAGCTTTAATCGATTATTCCAGAGAGCTGATACAGAAAATGGTTTTCTCTATGTAATAATCGATTATCCTGTCTTTTAATCGATTAAACCAGTGTGTTTTTGATAAAAATGAGTTTTTGAAGCTACTAAAGAGTAGACTATGTGCTGGCTATCTTAGACTCTAATATTACAGACTCAAAATCATCAAAACAGAGTTATTACATCATATTACAAGTCTTTAAATCCTTACGTCCTTTGTTCTTGAATCATCATCAAAATCTACAGGCTTCATATCCATGTATGTTCAACATTAATATCCTTGTATGTTTCAACAATCTCCCCCTTTTTTATGATGATCAAAATTTTCTTTTAAAGCTCTGTAATAACCTGTTTTATCTGTCACACTAACAGAAACATTAAACATACCAGATAATATTTAATAAACATAATAAGAGGCTTTAAATAAATTTCTCCCCATATTTTGATTATGATCAAAAAATTGAAAGCTCCCCCTCAATAGATGCATAATTTAAAAAATAACTCCCCCTCAAACAAAGCAAAGAAATACAAATTTTATTTCATAAAGAAATGTCATTACAAACAAAGAGATATGTGGAAGAGATTAAAACTCTTCACTGGCATCGCTATTAAACTGAGCGTCAAACCTATCCTCTAGATTACAGACCCTATCATCTACATTAGAGATACGGTGAATGATTTCCTCATGCCGTACTTCAGAAAGGGTGAAAAATTCCTGCATTTTCTGATTCATATCAAATAACATCTCTTCCATAGATTGTCGGGATGTAAGAGGGGCAGAAGAAGATGTTCCAGCATGATGAATATGTTCAGAGGGAAACTCAGCAGTAGGAGGCATCTCTTCGTCAGAATCTTCCGCATTGTCATCCATGTTGGGAACGTCGTCTTTGTGAACATAAATGTTATTGACTCGCACCATTTAGAGTTGAGTTAGCATATTATCAAACATTCTGTTTAAGTTAGTGGTTCTTACCTTTTGTTCCCCTTCAATATTCACTCCTTTGTACTCTAAAATGCGAGAGATAAGAAGAGCATAGGAAATTTTAAAAGTAGGATGATGTTTCGCCTTCAGCATGGTCATTGTGACAAGGCTGCCCCAATCGATTGGTTCATTATTCATGATTGCATGAATAATGCGAAGATCTATAGATGAGCATTGGGCATGGTTGGTTGCCCGAGGACATAAAATCCAAACAAGTAGATGCAGTAGCAGACGTTCCTCCTTCTTTAATGGGCCGGCTAGAAGAAGACTCCTAATCTCCATGGAGGGGTTGCGGAGAAAAGAACGGTAAGACATAATTCTGTCAAAATCATCTAACTCCGCAAAAATGTTAATAGCATCATCTCTTACAGGAAAATGTGCAATGTTTTCCCATATATCATCATCAAGGATGATAGTTACACCCTTGACACGAGAAGTGGCTACTTGATCCCTAAATTTGAATCAAGAATAAAATACCCTAACTAAATCAGGGTAGTATGTGCCTTGCATTTGGATAAAAGGGAGGACACCTTGAATTTCAAGAAGATTCGGAAAATTGAATCCTCTATTGATGAATTGATCACCAATAATGAATTTAGGAGTAATGATACCTCTTTCCTTCCAGAAAGTCAGAAATTCCTAACAGCCCTCATCATCTGAGATCCATCCTTCGACAGAATTAGGATGGGGATGAGAGGCAGGAGAAGATCTTCTTCTTGTGGGAATTTTAGCACGAGAAGATGAGGCCATTTTAGGATTAGAAGAAAAACAAGAGAGTTTTTAGAAGACAAGTGAGGTTAAGAGAAGGCAAGAAGGCTTGAATGATGCTAGAATGCTTGGATTCAAGAGTTTAAGGTGTGGAGAAGTGAAATGAAGGATTCTTATATATAAACAACATGTCCAACGATCATAAACGGTCATTTGGGAGAGAATATGAGCCAAAAGAGCCGTTGAAAACGGCTAGTTCACAAAAACTGCCCAGTTTAATCGATTAAAACTTGAAATAATCGATTAAATTTCCTTGTTAATCAATTAAATCAGTAGTTAATCGATTATTTCTTGAAATAATCGATTATTCCAGAGAGTAACTTCAGATTTTGGACATTTAGGTGCAGATAATCGATTATTGCTTCAAATAATCAATTATTCTAGAGAGATCATCAAATTTTTGAGGTTTAGACACATGATAATCTATTAATACCCTACATAATCAATTATATCATTACAAACATGCAAAAATTGATTAATTAAGCATATTTTAAGCTATTTCTAATATTCCTAAGTCTCTTCTAAGATCATAGAATCTATCCTTGGGAAGAGGTTTAGTAAAAATATCTGCTAATTGATGCTTTGTATCGACATATTCAATTTTACAGTTTTCTTTGCTAATATGATCTCTTAAGAAGTGATGTTTAATCTCTATATGCTTAGTTCTAGAGTGCATTACTGGATTCTTAGTAAGATTTATTGCACTTGTATTATCACACATCAATGAAATATCACTTAGAAAGATACTATAGTCTTCTAATTGTTGTTTCATCCATAAAATTTGAGCACAACAATTACCAGCATCAATATATTCAGCTTCAGTAGTGGATAAAGCAACACATGCTTGTTTCTTAGAATGCCAAGACACTAATGATGATCCTAACAAATGACATGTTCCACTAGTACTCTTTCTATCTATTTTACATCCACCATAATCATCATCAGAATAACCTATTAAACTAGGAGAAGCTTCAGATGGATACCATAAACCAAAACTTGTAGTTCCTTTTAAATATTTTAAAATTCTTTTTACTGCAGTTAAATGAGATTCTTTTGGACATGCTTGAAATCTAGCACACACAAAAACAGAATGCATAATATCAGGTCTACTTGCAGTTAAGTATAACAATGAACCTATCATACCTCTGTAAATAGATTGATTAATTTCCAAACCTGATTCATCCTTGTCTAAAGAGCATGAAGTTCCCATGGGTGTGTGTAGCTTCTTGAGAACTTCTTGAGAATCTCTTTGCAGTATTTGGTTTGAGAGACAAAAATGTCATCTTTAAGTTGTTTGATTTGAAGTCCAAGGAAGAATGTTAATTCTCCCATCATAGACATTTCAAATTCTCCCTGCATTATCTTAGCAAATTCTACACACAAAGAATTATCAGTTGATCCAAAAATGATATCATCAACATATACTTGAACTAATAAGATATGTTCTTTTACTTTCTTTATAAACAAAGTAGAATCAATTTTTCCTCTAAAAAAATCATTTCAAGTTAGAAAACTACTTAATCTTTCATACCAAGACCTAGGAGCTTGTGTCAGACCATATAATGTTTTCTTCAATTTAAAAATATGATTTGGATAATTAAAATCTTCAAATCCAGGCGGTTGTTCCACATAAACTTCTTCTTTGATAAACCCATTCAAAAATGCACTTTTAACATCCATTTGATATAATTTAAATTTCATCAATGATGCATAAGCAAGAAGCAGGCGTATAGCCTCTAACCTGGAAACAGGAGCATAAGTTTCATCATAATCAATACCTTCCTCCTGATAGTAACCTTTGGCAACAAGTCTGTGTTAGAATCGCGCAGCGGAAAGTTCGCGTGGTCGGACAAAAACCAAGAGGGGGGGTGAATTGGTTTCTTAACAAAAATTAGGTTTTCAAAATTTTTCCCAAATTTTACCGATTAAAAAGTTGTGTAAACGTAAATAAGATAGAGATAGAGTCTTACACAGGAGATTTATACTGGTTCAGATCAAAAGACCCTACGTCCAGTTGCTAATCACTCAAACAGAGGATTAACGCTGTCACTATAATCAAAGTTGTTACAAACAGATTATAATGGAAAAGATAAAGTAAAGAAAACACCTCTCTTGAAATCCACAAGAGATGAAGAACAGCTTTCCCCAGAGACGGCACAACACACAATCCACTAAGAACTCCACTTAGTGATTCTTATCGCTTCTAGCCCACACCAGGTTCCAAAAGCCCTTTTTCTTGCAACAAACAGTTCTCTGGCACTACAACACTTAACTTTTGTATGAAAAAGGTTGTTCTAGTTTTCTGAGTGCCATAGAGAAATTAGGGTTTGGGAATTGGGATTTTCGAAACTAGGGTTCTTGGAAATAAGGTTTTCGAAAATAGGGTTGATTTGAAGTTAAAAATCAAAATCTGACTGAAATAATCGATTAAATGAAGTGTTAATCGATTATTACAGAGCCAAAATCAACAGAATCCCAAAACTCTCTGTTTTATTCGATTAAAAGACCTGTTAATCAATTAACAGACCTGTTAATCAATTAACAGACCTGTTAATCAATTAACAGGTGTTTTAATTGATTAAACCAGTGAGCAGATACAGAAAATGGTTTTTCTCACTGTTTTAATCGATTAATTCACCATTTAATCGATTAAAACCGAGACACTTTGATAAATTTGAGCTTTTTGAAGCTTTTAAGGTGCAGACTATGTACCGGCTATCTCAAGTTCTAATATTACAGACTCAATCTAATCAAAACAGAGTTATTACACTACAAAACAAGTCTTCAACTCTCTAAGTCTTGTGTTCTTGAATCATCATCAAAATCAACAAGCTTCATGTCCATCAAGTTCAACATCAAGTCCTTGAATATTCAACAGTCTGGCTTTATTCTTTATTATATTTTCATCTTCATCAAGTTTGTTTCTAAATACTCATTTTGTTCCAATTACTTGATGTGATTCTTCTCTTGGAATTAATTTCCAGACTTGATTCCTTTCAAATTGATTAAGTTCTTCTTGCATTGCTATGCACCATTGGTCATCTTGAAGCGCTTCTTCAACACTTTTGGGTTCTATCTGTGAAACAAAAGCTACAAACATGCAGAAATTAGTCATATTTCTAGTTCTTACCTCTTTTGAGATATCACCAATAATATTGTCCATTGAAAGTCCTCTTGGTGATTGCCATTCTTTTGCTAATTCAGTTGGTTGAGAAGGCTCATTTTCTTCCAAATACAATTCTTCAAGAGCCTCTCTTATGTACTCATCATCACCTGCAAGTTCTTTATTTGACTCAAGAGGATTTCCCCCAAGGTCTATAATTTCATCAAAAGTAACATGTACATATTCTTCAACATTTAAAGTTCTTCTATTGAACACTCTATAAGCTTTGCTAGTTAGTGAGTAACCTAAGAAAATGCCCTCGTCGGCTTTTGAGTCAAATTTTCCTAAGTTTTCCTTTCCATTATTTAACACAAAGCATTTACATCCAAATATTTTCAAATGAGAAACATTAGGCTTTCTACCATTTAACAATTCATAAGGAGTTGATTTTACAATTGGCCTAATAAGCATCCTATTTAAAACATAACATGCAATACTCACAGCATCAGCCCAAAAATATTTAGGAACATTTGATTCATTTAACATTGTTCTAGCAAGTTCCTCTAGTGACCTATTTTTCCTTTCAACTACACCATTTTGTTGGGGAGTCCTAGGTGCACAAAAATTATGCAATATTCCATTTTCCTCACAATAATTTTCAAACCTTTCATTTTGAAACTCACCACCATGGTCACTTCTTAAAACTTTAATTCGTAAGTCTTTCTCATTTTGAATTTGCTTTGCAAACTTCCTAAAGACCTTAAAAGCTTCACTTTTCAATGTTAATAAAAATGTTCAAGTATATCTAGAAAAGTCATCAACAATCACAAGAGCATAATAATTTTCACCAAAACTTTTTATCCTAGAAGGACCAAATAAATCTAAATGTAATAATTCTAAAGGTTTTGATGTGGACATTCTTTGATTTAAATGATGATTTTACTTGTTTAAATGATGCATATTTATATGAGACGCTCTCTTATGCCATAATCATGGGTTCTCTTCCTTAGCAACTAAGCATGTTATACTAGTATCATGTGTATAATCCAAATCAATCAAATATATATTATTATGCCTAATGCCTTTCAATGCTACATTTTCGAAATCTATCAAATGTATGGTACAAAATTTACTTTCAAAGATTACCTTGAATCCTTTGTCACAAAGTTGACTTATACTTAGGAGATTATGCTTTAGCCCATCAACAAGAAGCACATCCTTTATCTCCAAAGTATTTGCACCACCTATATTTCCAATTCCAAGTATCTTTCCTTTGTTGTTGTCCCCATAGGTTATATATCCTTGTTCTTTAGCTTTGAAACTTACAAATTTCGTTTTGTCACCGGTCATATGTTTTGAGCATCCACTATCAAGATACCACATAGACTTCTTTGATTTGGAAGTTTCCTACAAAACAAGAACATAGAAAACTTAGGTCCCCATAACTTTTGGGTCCTTGGGGTTAGAGACAAACAAGTCATTTAACAATAGGAACCCAAACGTATTTTCCTTTAGGAACATCAAAATGCTTTATTTTACATTTAATTGAAGTATGACCATGTTTCATACAATAAAATCATGTTTTAGATATAGTTTTTGAATATGATACATTTCTAACTATAAATGCTTTAGTTCCTTTTTCAACCCATACTCTCTTATTTTTAATTTTAGGCTTTTTCAAAGAAACATGATGGTTTTCTCTATTTTGAGCAAAAACAACTTTATCTTTATTATTATTACTTATTTCCTTCTCGGCTTTATCAAGCAAATGATTAAGTATATCAATATCATATTCATACTCTTTACATGATGCACATGCTATATTATTATCTTTTTCATCTATACATACAATTTTCGTTTCCAAGGTTTCCTTTTCCTATAAACATGCAATTTTCGTTTTTAAGGACTCCACCTCCTTTTTGGATCTATTCAAACTCTTTTTCACAGCTTTGTATTCATTTTTCAAGTCCTTAAAAGCATTAAAAAATTCTTCATATGCATTTTGTAATTCATCAAAGTTATTTTCATCATCACTTGAAGATGAGTCGGAATCACTAATCTCAAAGTCGAAAGATATATTATCATTTGTCATCAAGCAAATGTTATCTTCTATTTCCGAATCACTTGACTTCGAACTCGAATCACTATTGTCCCAAGCGATGTAGGATTTCTTCTTGAAGAATTTCTTGTCTTTGTTATCTTCATTCTTCTTGTTTGGACATTCGGTTTTCACATGTTCTGTTTCACCACAACCATAACATTTGATATTTAAGGAAGTATTTTCTCTTACCTTTCCCTTACCTTTGAATGGATGCTTCCCTTTGGCTTTCATGAATTTGGTAAATTTCTTTATCATAAGACTCAATTCTTCTTCTTCATTCTCCGAGTCTTCTTGTTCCTTTTTACTCTTACATTTGGAAATTTCAGTTTTGAAGGCTAAGTTCCTCTTTTGGTGTTGACCTTCTTCATCATTTAGTCTTCCTAGTTCAAGCTCATGCTCTCTCAACTTTCCAAAGAGCGCCGCCATAGACATTGTGGCAAGGTTTTGTGACTCCGTGATGGCCGTCACCTTAGGTTGTCATTTCCTATCCAAAGATTTCAAGATTTTCACATTTAATTCATCAACATCAAAAATTTTACCTAATCCAGTGAGATGATTCACTATGTGCGTGAAACGCTTTTGAACGTCAAAGATCATTTCCCCTTGTTGCATCCTGAACATCTCATATTCTTGGATTAGAGAATTTTTTTTCGTGCTCTCTTAACGTCGTCGGTACCTTCGCGGGTCACTCTTAACATTTCCCACATCTCTTGAGCACTTTTACAAACGGAGATCCTGTAAAACTCATCAAGGGTTAACGCAGATGAAATTATATTTTTAGCCCTAACATCATATTGAGCATTTCTATTTTCCTCCGCCGTCCATCTAGAAAATGGTTTTGAAACTTCTATTCCATTTTCAGAAACTTTTGGAATAAAGGGACCGTTTAAAATTGCATCCCAAACACCTCTATCAACAGACTCTAAAAATATTTGCATTCTAATTTTCCAAAATGGATAATTTTGACCCGCAAAAAGTGGGGGTCTATTGATAGAAGCACCCTCAGCAAACGTTTGATTTTGTCCGGCCATTTTTGAAAAATTGAATGACTATCAAAGCAAGCTCTGATACCACTTGTTAGAATTGCGCAGTGGAATGTTTGCGTTTCCAGACAAAAACCAAGAGGGGGTGAATTGGTTTCTTAACAAAAATTAAGGTTTTAAAAATTTCTTCAAATTTTACCGATTAAAATGCTGTGTAAAGTAAATAGAGCAAGGATAGAGTCTTACATAGATGATTTATACTGGTTCGGATCAAAAGACCCTACGTCTAGTTGCTAATCAATCAAACATAGGATTAACGTTGTCACTATAATCATAGTTTTACAAACAGATAACAATTGAAAAGATAAGGTAACGAAAACACCTCTCTTGACTCACACAAGAGATGAAGAACAACTTTCCCTAGAGACGACACAACACACAATCCACCAAGAAAACCCACTTAGTGATTCTTATCGCTTCTAGCCCACACTAGGTTCCAAAAGCCCCTTTTTCCTCCAACAAACAGTTTTTTGGCAGTCACATCTCTCAACTTTTGTTTGAAAAAGGTTGTTCTATTTCCAGAGAGCCTTAGAGAACCTTAAGTAGACAAATTAGGATTTGGGAATTGGGGATTTTCAAAACCTGATGAATTGGGACTAGGGTTTCCGAAACTTGGTCCAATTTTGAAATTCAAAACACATATCTGACTAAAATAATCGATTATCTTGAGTGTTAATCGATTATTACAGAGCCAAAATCATCAGGAACTCTTAACCACGCAGTTTAATCAATTATTTGACCTGTTAATCGATTAACAGCCCTATTAATCGATTAACAGGAGCTTTAATCGATTTTTCCAGAGAGCTGATACAGAAAATGATTTTTCTCTCTGTAATAATCGATCATCCTATCTTTTAATCGATTAAACCAGTATGTTTTTGATAAAAATGAGTTTTTGAAGCTTCTAAAGAGTAGACTATGTGTTGGCTATCTTAGACTCTAATATTACAAAATCATCAAAATAGAGTTATTACATCATATTACAAGTCTTCAAATCTTTACATCCTTTGTTCTTGAATCATCATCAAAATCTACAGGCTTCATATCCATGTATGTTCAACATTCATATCCTTGTATGTTTCAACAAGAATGAGTCATCTCAACCAACTGGATTGGCAAAAGAGTGGCAACCACCAAGAGGACTTTCAATGGACAATATAATTGGTGATATTTCAAAAGGGGTAAGAACTAGAAATATGACAAATTTCTGTATGTCTGTAGCTTTTGTTTCACAGATTGAGCCCAAAAGTGTTGAGGAAGCTCTCAAAGATGACCAATGGTGCATTGCAATGCAAGAAGAACTAAATCAATTTGAAAGAAACCAAGTCTGGGAATTAATTCCAAGAGAAGAATCTCATCAAGTTATTGGAACGAAATGGGTATTTAGAAACAAACTTGATGAAGATGGAAGTATAACAAAGAATAAAGCCAGACTTGTTGCCAAAGGATACTGTCAAGAGGAAGGTATTGATTATGATAAAACCTATGCTCTTGTTGTCAGGTTAGAGGCTATACGCCTACTTCTTGCTTATGCCTCATTGATGAAATTTAAACTATATCAAATGGATGTTAAAAGTGAATTTTTAAATGGGTTTATCAAAGAGGAAGTATATGTGGAACAACCCCCTGGATTTGAAGATTTTAAATATCCTAATCACAATTTTAAACTGAAGAAAGCTTTATATTGTTTGAAACAAGCTCCTAGGTCTTGGTATGAAAGATTAAGGAGTTTTCTAATTTCAAATGATTTTTCTAGAGGAAAAATTGATTCCACCCTGTTTATTAAGAAAGTAAAAGAACAAATTCTGTTAGTTCAAGTATATGTTGATGATATTATTTTTGGATCAACTGATAATTCCTTGTGTGAAGGATTTGCTAAGATAATGCAGGGTGAATTTGAAATGTCAATGATGGGAGAATTAACTTTCTTTCTTGGACTTCAAATTAAGCAACTTAAAGATGACACCATTGTGTCTCAAACCAAATACTACAACGAGATTCTCAAGAAATTTGAGATGGATACTGCAAAAGTTGCACATACACCAATCGGAACTTCCTGCTATTTGGATAAGGATGATTCAGGTTTGGAAATTAATCAATCAATGTATAGAGGTATGATAGGATCCCTATTATATTTAACAGCAAGTAGACCTGATATCATGCAATATGTATGTGTGTGTGCTAGATTTCAAGCATGTCCAAAAGAATTTCATTTAACTGCAGTAAAAACAAAATTAAAATATTTAAAAGGAACTACAAGATTTAGTTTATGGTATCCATCTGAAGCTTCTCCTAGCTTATTAAGTTATTCTGATGCTGATTATGGAGGCTGTAAAGTAGATAGAAAAAGCACTAGTGGTACTTATCATCTATTAGGATCATCTTTAGTTTCATGACATTCTAAGAAACAAGCTTGTGTTACTTTATCCACAACTGAGGCTGAATATATTGCAGTTGGAAATTGCTGTACTCAAATTTTATGGATGAAACAACAACTAGAAGATCATAATATTTTTCTAAGTGATATTCCCTTAATGTGTGATAATACAAGTGCAATAAATCTCACAAAGAATCCTGTTATGCATTCTAGAACCAAACACATTGAGATTAGACATCATTTTTTAAGAGATCACATATCTAAAGGAAATTGTAAAATTGAGTATATAGACACAAAGCATCAGTTAGTAGACATATTTACTAAACCTCTTCCAAAGGATAGATTCTATGAATTTAGGAGAGACTTAGGAATATTAGAAATAGTCTAAACTCTGCTTAACTGAAAAATCTTTGCATTGTGTACTGGAATAATCGATTATATAGGGGAATAATCGATTATCCTGTGACTAATACATGATAAAATTGTCAATCTCTCTAGAATAATCTATTATCTTGGGTAATAATCGATTATTGAAGCTTAAATGAGTGGATCATGAAAAATCTTTTTGTAATAATCGATTATTTGGGGTAATAATCGATTATATGTACAAAATTGACCCAAATAAGTGATTTCTCTCTGGAATAATCGATTATCAAGCCAGATAATCGATTATTCATGTACTTTCTGGGCAGGGATGAAGAAATAATTGATTATCACTAGTGATAATCGATTATTTGGCGTTGTTAAGGTTATTCTAGTCGTTGGTAACCGCTCTTTAAGCTTTAATTCTTGCCAAACTAGTCGTTTATGGTCGTTAGGATCATTTTCTATATATAGGAGGGCTCAAAATCAAATCCAAACATTTCCAAACTTCAATTCAAAGCATTATTCACACATTCTAAGCTCTCTTGTCTCTTCAAAGCCTTACTTCTCTTCAAAACTCCTTATCTTCCTCTCATTTCATTCTAAATGGCTTCATCTTCCCGTAGAAAGATTCCAACAAGGAGAAGATCCGCTCCTGCTTCTCATCCCCACCCTAATTCTCTTGAAGGGTGGATTTCTGATGATGATGGAAGACAGGAATTTCTAAATTTCTGGAAAGAAAGGGGTATTATTACTCCTAAATTTCTTCTTGGAGAGCAATTCATAAATAGGGGATTCCACTTTCCCAATCTTCTTGAGCAACAAGGTGTTCTTCCATTTATCGAGATGCAAGGTACATACTATCCGAATTTAGTTCGGGTGTTCTATTCTCGCTTCAAATATAGGGATCATGTTGCTACTTCTAGAGTCAAGGGTGTAACCATCATCCTTGATGATTATATTTGGGAAAATGTTGTTCATTTTCCTATAAGAGATGATGTTGTAAATGTCCTTGCTGATTTAGAGGAGTTTAATTGCATTCTGGAATACCATTCTTTTCTTCGCAATCCTGTCATGAAAATTGGCAGACAACTTTTGGCCGGACCTTTGAAGAAAGAAGAACGCATGTTGCTGCATCTTCTTGTATGGATTTTGTGTCCTCTAGCAATCAACCATGCACAATGTTCTTTTGCTGACCTTCGCATTATCCATGTCATCATGAATAACGAGTCAATTGATTGGCCAAGCCTTGTCACATTGACAATGCTCAAGGCGAAGCATCACCCAACCTTCAAGATTTCTTAGCTCTTCTCATCTTCAGGATTCTTGAATACAAAGGTGTCAATGTTGAAGGGGAACAACAAGCTTGGACACTTAATTCAAACATAATGTTGGACAACATGCTTACTCAACTGCAGATGGTGAATGTAAATGGAGTTTATGTTCATAAAGATGATGTTCCTCACATGGCTAACGTTGTTCAAGATTCTGATGATGAGGACATGCCTGCTGCTGATATGCCTGCTGATAATGTTCATGCTGCTGGGACGTCATCTGCTGCTCACTCTACATCTCTGTTGAACATTCAAGGACTTGATGTTGAACTTACATGGACATGAAGCTTGTTGATTTTGATGATGATTCAAGAACACAAGAACTTAGAGAATTGAAGACTTGTTTTATGGTGTAATAACTCTGTTTTGATTAGTTTGAGTCTGTAATATTAGAGTTTAAGATAGCCGGTACATAGTCTGCACTTTAGAAGCTTCAAAAACTCAAATTTATCTTGTTGCCTCGGCTTTAATCGATTAAATGGTCAAATAATCGATTATTACAGTGAGAAAAACCATTTTCTGTATCTGTTCACTGTAATAACCGATTAACACACCTGTTAATCGATTAACAGGCCTGTTAATCGATTAACAGGGCTTTTAATCGATTAAAATAGTGAGTTTTGGGGTTCTGTTGATTTTGGCTCTGTAATAATCGATTAACACTTCATTTAATCGATTATTTCAGTCAGATTTTGATTTTCAACTTCAAATCAACCCTATTTTCGAAAACCCTAATCCCAAGACTCCTAGTTCCGAAAATCCTAATTCCCAAACCCTAATTTCTCTACTTAAGCTTCTTTATGGCACTCAGAAAAATAAGAACAACCTTTTTCAAACAAAAGTTAAATGCTGTGAGTGCCAGAGAACTGTTTGTTGGAGGAAAAAAGGGCTTTTGGAACCTGGTGTGGGCTAGAAGCGATAAGAATCACTAAGTGGAGTTCTTAGTGGATTGTGTGTTGTGCCGTCTCTGGGGAAAGTTGTTCTTCATCTCTTGTGGGTTTCAAGAGAGGTGTTTTCTTTACTTTTTATTTTCAATTGTTATTTGTTTGTAACAACTTTGATTATAGTGATAGCGTTAATCCTCTATTTGAGTGATTAGCAACTGGACGTAGGGTCTTTTGATCCGAACCAGTATAAATCTCCTGTGTAAGACTCTATCTCTATCTTATTTACATATACACAAATTTTTAATCGGTAAAATTTTGGGAAAATTTTAAAACTTAATTTTTGTTAAGAAACGAATTCACCCCCCCCCCTCTTGGTTTTTATCCGATCACGCGAACATTCCGCTGCGCGATTCTAACAAGTGGTATCAGAGCTTGCTTTGATAGTCATTCAAAATTTTCGAAAATGGCCGGACAAAATCAAACTTTTGCCGAAGGTGCGTCTATCAACAGACCCCCACTTTTTGCGGGTCAAAATTATCCTTTCTGGAAATTACGAATGCAAATCTTTTTAGAGTTTGTTGATAGAGGCTTTTGGGACGCTATTTTAAACGGTCCATATGTTCCTAAAGTTACTGAGAACGGTGTTGACATTCCCAAACCTTTTTCTAGATGGATAACAGAGGAAAACAGAAAAGCACAATTTGACGTTAGGGCTAGAAATATAATTTCATCTGCTTTAACCCTTGACGAGTTTTACAGGATTTCTGTTTGTAAAAGTGCTCAGGAGATGTGGGAAATGCTAAGAGTGACCCACGAAGGTACTGACGATGTTAAGAGAGCACGGAAAAATTCCTTAATCCAAGAATACGAGATGTTCTGAATGTAACAAGGCGAAACTATCTTCGACGTTCAAAAGCGTTTCACTCATATTGTGAACCATCTCACCGGATTAGGTAAAATCTTTGACATTGATGAATTGAATGTTAAAATTTTAAAATCTTTGGATAGGAAATGACAACCTAAGGTGACGACCATCTCAGAGTCACAAAAGCTTGCCACTATGTCAATGGCGGCGCTCATTGGAAAGCTAAGAGAGCATGAGCTTGAGCTTGGAAGGCTAAATGAAGAAGAAGGACAATATCAAAAGAAGAACTTAGCCTTCAAAACCGAAATTTCCAAAGGTAAAAATAAAAAGGAAGAAGAAGACTCGGAAAATGAAGAAGAAGAATTGAGTCTTATGATAAAGAAGTTCACCAAATTCATGAAAGCTAAAGGAAGGCATCCATTCAAAGGTAAGGGAAAGGTAAGAGAAAGTACTTCCGTAAATATAAAATGTTATGGTTGTGGTGAAGTAGGACATGTAAAAACCGAATGTCCAAATAAGAAGAACGAATAAATCAAAAGCAAAAAGTTCTTCAAGAAGAAAGCTTATATTGCTTGGGACAACAGTGATTCAAGTTCGGAATCAAGTGACTCGGAAGTAAAAGCAAATATTTGCTTAATGGCAAATGACAACATATCTTTCGACTTTGAGGTAAGTGATTTCGACTCATCCTCAAGTGATGATGAAAATAACTATGATGAACTGCAAAATGCTTACAATGAATTGTTTAGTGCCTTTAAGAATTTGAAAAATGAATATAAAGTTGTGAAGAAGAGTTTAAGTAGATCCGAAAAGGAAATTGACTCACTAAAAACGAAAATCACATGTTTAGAAGAAAAGGAATCCTTAGAAACGAAAATTGTATGTTTAGATGAGAATGATGATAACAACTTAGCATGTGCAACTTGTAAAGAGCATGAATATGACATAGATATTCTTAACCATTTACTAGACAAAGCCGAAAAGGAGATAGGTGATCTTAAGAAGCATGAAATTGTGTTAGCTCAAAATAGTGTAAATCATCAAGTTCCTTTGAAAAAGCCTAAAAAGAAAAACAAAAGAGTATGGGTAGAAAAAGGAACTAGAGCATGTTTTGTTAGTGATGCATCTTATTCTAAAGCTACATCAAAAGCATGTTTTTATTGTATGAAACAAGGTCACACTTCAAATAAATGTAAAATAAAACATTTTGGTGTTCCTAAAGGTAAATACATTTGGGTTCCTATTGTTAAGTAATTTGTTTGTCTCTAACCCCAAGGACCCAAAAGTTATGGGGACCTAGGTTTACTATGTTCTTGTTTTGTAGGAAACTTCCAAATCTAAGAAGTCTATGTGGTATCTTGATAGTGGATTCTCAAAGCATATGACCGGTGATAAATCAAAATTTGTGGTGCAAACACATTGGAGATTAAGGATGTGCTTCTTGTTGATGGACTAAAGCATAATCTTCTTAGCATAAGTCAACTATGTGATAAAGGATTTACGTAATCTTTGAAAGTAAATTTTGCACCATACATTTGATAGATTCCGAAAATGTAGAATTAAAAGGCATTAGGCATAACAATATATGCTTGATTGATTTGGATTGTTTACATGATTCTAGCATAACATGTTTAGTTGCTAAGGAAGAGAACCCTTGGTTATGGCATAAAAGAGCGGATCATATAAATATGCATCATTTGAACAAATTGATTTCAAAAGACTTAGTTATTGGTTTGCCTAAGTTAAAATTTGAAAAAGATAGATTTTGTGATTAATGTCAAAAAGGTAAACAAGTAAAATCATCATTTAAATCAAAGAATATTATTTCCACTTCAAAACCCCTAGAATTATTACATTTAGATTTATTTGGACCTTCTAGGATAAAAAGCTTTGGTGGAAATTATTATGGTCTTGTAATTGTTGATGATTACTCTAGATATACTTGGACATTTTTCCTAACTATGAAAAGTGAAGCTTTTAAGGTTTTTAGAAAGTTTGTAAAGCAAATACAAAATGAGAAAGACTTAAGAATTAAAGTTTTAAGAAGTGACCATGGTGGTGAGTTTCAAAATGAAAAGTTTGAAAATTATTGTGAAGAAAATGGAATATTACATAACTTTTCTGCTTTTAGGACTCCCCAACAAAATGGTGTAGTTGAAAGGAAAAATAGGTCATTAGAGGAACTTGCTAGAACAATGTTAAATGAATCTAATGTTCCTAAATATTTTTGGGCTGATGCGGTTAGTACTGCTTGTTATGTTTTGAATAGAATGCTCATTAGGTCAATTATAAAATCAACTCCCTATGAATTGTTAAATGGTAGAAAGCCTAATGTTGCTCATTTGAAAATTTTTGGATGTAAGTGTTTTGTGTTAAATAATGGAAAGGACAACTTAGGAAAATTTGACTCAAAAGCCGATGAGGGCATTTTCTTAGGTTATTCATTAACTAGCAAGGCTTACAGGGTGTTTAATAGAAGAACCTTAAATATTGAAGAATCTATTCATGTTATTTTTGATGAGATTGTAGACCTTGGGGGAAATCCTCTTGAGTCAAATAAAGAACTTGCAGGTGATGATGAGTATATAAGAGAGGCTCTTGATGAATTGTATTTAGAAGAAAATGAGCCTTCTCAAACGCCTGAATTAGCAAAAGAATGGCAATCACCTAGAGGACTTTCAATGGACAATATCATTGGTGATATCTCAAAAGCGGTAAGAACTAGAAATATGACTAATTTCTGCTTGTCTGTAGCTTTTGTGTCACAGATAGAACCCAAAAATATTGAGGAAGCACTTAAAGATGACCAATGGTGCATTGCTATGCAAGAGGAACTTAACCAATTTGAAAGGAATCAAGTCTGGGAACTAATCCCAAGAGAAGAATCACATCAAGTAGTTGGAACTAAATGGGTATTTAGAAATAAACTTAATGAAGATGGAAACATAACAAAGAATAAAGCCAGACTTGTTGCCAAAGGTTATTGTCAGGAGGAAGGTATTGATTATGATGAAACTTATGCTCTTGTTGCCAGGTTAGAGGCTATACGCCTACTTCTTGCTTATGCATCTTTAATGAAATTTAAATTATATCAAATGGATGTTAAGAGTGCATTCTTGAATGGTTTTATTAAAGAAGAAGTTTATGTGGAGCAACCCCCTGGATTTGAAGATTTTAGTTATCCTAATCATATTTTTAAATTAAAGAAAGCATTATATGGGTTGAAACAAGCTCCTAGATCTTGGTATGAAAGGCTAAGTAGTTTCCTAACTTCAAATGATTTTTCTAGAGGAAAAATTGATTCTACTCTGTTTATAAAGAAAGTTAAAGAACATATCTTATTGGTCCAGGTATATGTTGATGATATTATTTTTGGATCAACTGATAATTTGTTATGTGTAGAATTTGCTAAGATAATGCAGGGAGAGTTTGAAATGTCTATGATGGGAGAATTGACATTCTTCCTTGGACTTCAAATCAAGCAACTTAAAGATGGAATTTTCATCTCTCAAACCAAATACTGCAAAGAGATCCTTAAAAAGTTTGGAATGGACACCTCAAAGGAAGCTAACACACCCATGGGAACTTCATGCTATCTAGACAAGGATGAATCAGGTTTGGAAGTTAATCAATCTATGTATAGAGGTATGATAGGTTCACTGTTATACTTAACTGCAAGTAGACTTGATATTATGCATCCTGTCTGTGTGTGTGCTAGATTTCAGGCTTGTCCAAAAGAATCTCACCTAATTGCAGTAAAACATATTTTAAAATATTTAAAAGGAACTACTGGTTTTGGTTTATGGTATCCATCTGATGCTTGTACTAGTTTAATAGGATATTCTGATGCTGATTATGGTGGATGCAAAATTGATAGAAAGAGTACTAGTGGGACATGTCATTTGTTAGGTTCATCCTTAGTATCTTGGTATTCTAAGAAACAGGCATGTGTTGCTTTATCCACCACTGAAGCTGAATATATTGCAGCTGGTAATTGTTGTGCTCAAATTTTGTGGATGAAACAACAGCTAGAAGATTATAATATATTTCTAAATGACATTCCTTTGATGTTTGATAATACAAGTGCAATCAATCTTACTAAGAATCCAGTAATGCACTCTAGGACTAAGCATATAGAAATTAGACACCATTTCTTAAGAGATCATATAAACAAAGGAAACTATAAAATAGAGTATGTTGATACAAAGCACCAATTAGCAGATATTTTTACTAAGCCTCTTCCCAAGGATAGATTCTATGATCTTAGAAGAGACTTAGGGATATTAGAAATAGCTTAAATTCTGCTTAATTAGACAGTTTTTGGATGGTTGTAATGTTATAATTCATTATGAAGGATGTTCATAGATTATCATGTGTATAAACCTCAAAAATTTGATGAACTCTCTGAAATAATCGATTAATTGGAGTTATAATCGATTATTTGCACCCAAAACACCCAAAACATGACATTTCTCTCTGGATTAATCGATTAATTCGCCCATTAATCGATTTAAATCAGTATTAATCGATTAACAGCTCAAATTAATCGATTAAATGGGTCTGGTACTGGTTTAATCAATTAATTTGAGTTTTAATCGATTAAACCTGGCAAGTTTGGATTCCTAGTCGTTGCAAACGGCTCTTTTGACTCTTATTCACTTTCATATGATCGTTGGAGATGCTTGGCTATAAATAGGGACCTCCATTTCACTTCTACTCACTTCTATCTCTTGAAATCAAGCTTTCTTGTCTCATTCTATCAATTTTGCCTTCTTCTCACTTAACTTGTCCTCTTAAATGTTCTTGTTACTCTTCTAATCCTTAAATGGCCTCATCTTCTCGTGCAAAAATCCCCACTAGAAGAAGATCTGCACCCTCATCTCATCCCCGTCCTAATTCTATAGAATGATGGATCTCTGATGCAGAAGACCGACAAGAATTTCTGTCCTATTGGAAGGAACGTGGTATTATTTCTCCTAAGTTCCTTGTTGGTGAGCAGTTCATCAATAGGGGATTCAACTTTCCTAATCTCCTTGAAATTCAAGGAGTTCTCCCTTTCATCCAAATGCAAGGTACATATTATCCTGACTTAGTTAGGGTATTTTACTCTAGGTTCAAATTTAGAGATCAAATTGCTACCTCTCGAGTAAAGGGGGTCACAATTATTCTTGATGATGATATTTGGGAAAACGTTGCCCACTTTCCTATTAGAGAAGATGCTATTAACGTGTATGGTGAGTTAGATGATTTTGATAGGATCATGGCGTACCGTTCTTTTCTGCGAAACCCCTCCATGGAGATTGGGCGTCTCCTTCTAGCTGGACCTTTGAAGAAGGAGGAACGCATTATTCTACATCTACTTGTCTGGATCCTATGTCCCCGAGCTACGAATCATGCTCAATGTTCTTCAATTGATCTTCGTATTATTCATGCCATAATGAATAATGAGCCTTTAGATTGGGGTGTTCTTGTCACCATGACTATGTTAAAAGCCAAACGCCATCCCACCTTCAAAATTCCATATGCCCTCCTTGTCTCTCGCATTCTTGAATACAAAGGAGTAAATGTCGAAGGTGAACAAACAGTACGAACGAATAACTTAAATCGCATGCTGGACAGCACATTAATCCAACTTCAAATGGTGCGTGTCAACGATATTTATGTTCACAAGGATGACGTTCCAAACGAAGGTGACGATAATGAAGATTCTGATGAAGATATGCCTTCTGCTGCTGAGTTTCCCTCTGATCAAATCCAAAGTGTTGGAACTTCTTCTGCTCATCATGAAACCTGACAATCTATGGAAGACATGTTATCTGATATGAATTAGAGGATGCAGGCATTCTTCACTCTTTCTGGAGTACGGCATGAGGAAATAATTCGCCGTATATCTGATGTAGATGATAAAGTGTGCCATTTAGAAAATAGATTTGATGCACACTTTCATAGTGATGATAGTGAAGAATTTTAAACTTGCTTTTTATTTGTAATGTATTTTCATTTCTGAAATAAAATGTGGTGTTCTTTTATTGCTTTGATTAAGGGGGAGTTTTCTCCAAGTTATGCATATTTTGAGGGGGAGCTCTTATGATTGTTATAGAAGAATTCTTTTTTATTATAATCAAAATAGGGGGAGAAATATTTAAAGCCTACTATGATTGATTTTAAATATTATCTGGTATGTTTAATGTGTTTGTTAGTATTACGGATAAAACGAGGTTATTACAAGGCTTTAAAAGAAAATTTTGATCATCATCAAAAAGGGGAGATTGTTGAACATTCAAGGACTTGATGTTGAACTTACATGGACATGAAGCTTGTTGATTTTGATGATGATTCAAGAACACAAGAACTTAGAGAATTGAAGACTTGTTTTATGGTGTAATAACTCTGTTTTGATTAGTTTGAGTCTGTAATATTAGAGTTTAAGATAGCCGGTACATAGTTTGCACTTTAGAAGCTTCAAAAACTCAAATTTATCTTGTTGCCTCGGCTTTAATCGATTAAATGGTCAAATAATCAATTATTACAGTGAGAAAAACCATTTTCTGTATCTGTTCACTGTAATAATCGATTAACAGGCCTGTGAATCGATTAAAACAGTGAGTTTTGGGGTTCTGTTGATTTTGACTCTGTAATAATCGATTAACACTTCATTTAATCGATTATTTCAGCCAGATTTTGATTTTCAACTTCAAATCAACCCTATTTTCGAAAACCCTAATCCCAAGACTCCTAGTTCCGAAAATCTCAATTCCCAAACCCTAATTTCTCTACTTAATCTTCTCTATGGCACTCAGAAAAATAAGAACAACCTTTTTCAAACAAAAGTTAAGTGTTGTGAGTGCCAGAGAACTGTTTGTTGGAGGAAAAAGGGGCTTTTGGAACCTGGTGTGGGCTAGAAGCGATAAGAATCACTAAGTGGAATTCTTAGTGGATTGTGTATTGTGCCGTCTCTGGGGAAAGTTGTTCTTCATCTCTTGTGGGTTTCAAGAGAGGTGTTTTCTTTACTTTTTATTTTCAATTGTTATCTGTTTGTAACAACTTTGATTATAGTGACAATGTTAATCCTCTGTTTGAGTGATTAGCAACTGGACGTAGGGTCTTTTAATCCGAACCAGTATAAATCTCCTGTGTAAGACTTTATCTCTATCTTATTTACGTTTACACAACTTTTTAATCGGTAAAATTTTGGGAAAATTTTAAAACCTAATTTTTGTTAAGAAACCAATTCACCCCCCCCTCTTGGTTTTTGTCCGACCACGCGAACATTCTGCTGCGCGATTCTAACAATCTCGTCCTTCCATGGAAGACATGTTGTTCGACATGAATCAGAGAATGCAGGAATTCTTCTCTATATCTCAAGAACGACATCAAGAAATTATCAGACGAATTTTGGACGTAGATGGTCGGGTGTGTAATTTAGAAGATAGATTTGACGCACAGTTTAATAGTGATGAGAGTGAAGTGTTCTAATCTCTTCAAACATTTCTTGTTTGTTTGTACTACATTGATTTAATGAATAAAATTTTATTTTTGCATTGATTGAGGGGGAGTTGTTTTTCTATCTTATGCACTTATTGAGGGGGAGCTTTCATTTTTTTTATTATAATCAAAATACGGGGAGAAATTATTTAAAACCTCATATGTTTAATAGTTTTAATGATGCCTAGTATGTTTAATAGTTTTGTTAGTTATGACAGTTAAAACAGGTTATTACAATGGACTTTAAAGCAAATTTTGATCATCATCAAAAAGGGGGAGATTGTTAAACATATAAGAATATGAAGCTTGAAGATTTTGATGATGATTCAAGAACAAAGGACTTAAAGTCTTGAAGACTTAGAATCATGTGTATTTACTTGTAATAACTCTGTTTTATGTTTTTGAGTATGTATAATTAGAGTACAAGATAGCCAGCACATAGTCCATCATTTGAAAACTCATTTTTATCAAATCCACTCTGTGATAATTGATTATCACTTAGAATAATCGATTATCCTGCACTGAAAAATTGTTTTTCTAAAAAGCTTGTTGTGATAATCGATTATCACTCAGGATAATCGATTATCCCAGCTAGATAATCGATTATTTACACAGATAATCGATTATCTTGGTCCTGCTTTACTCCTCCGCGAAAATGGCTCTGTAATAATTGATTATCACTCAAGATAATCGATTATCTACGTCTGTTATGAGTTTTGAAATTCAAATCTGGACCAATTTACGAAAACCCTATTCCCAATTCTTATGTTTTCGAAAATCATTATTTTCCAGACCCTATTCTCTCTACTTAAGGTTCTCTAAGGCTTTCTGCAAAATAACAATCATTTTTCATACAAAAGTTAAGAGTTGTGGTTGCTAGAGGACTTTGTGTAGGAAAGAAAAAGTGGCTTTTGAAGACCTAGTGTGGGCTAGAAGCGATAAGAGTCATTGAGTGGGTTTCTTGGTGGATTGTGTGTTGTGTCGTCTCTAGGAAAAACTATTGTTCATCCTTTGTGGATTCAAAGGAGGTATTTATCTCTTGTGTGACTCAAGAGAGGTGTTTTCTAATCCTTATCTTTTTCAATTTGTAATCTGTTGTAACTTGTGATTATAGTGACAGCGTTAATCCTCTTTTAGAGCGATTAACAACTGGACGTAGGGTATTTTGATCTGAACCAATATAAATCATCTGTGTAATCTTCTTTCCTTTATCTCTTTACATTACAAGCATTTTAATCGGTAAAATTTGGGGAAAATTTTCAAAACCCTAATTTTTTTTAAGAAACCAATTCACTCCCCTCTTGGTTTTTGTCCTTAAACGCGAACATTCTGCTGCGCGATTCTAACACAAACTTTTTCTCAACACAACATATCAACGCATCATCACTGTCTTCTTCTTCTACTGCATTCATTGTATTATCATCCTTCTTTTATTTAGGAACAGTACATTGATTCCTAAAGTGTTTCTTCTACTAACAATTCCAACAAGTAATATCCTTGGAAGATTTGGATTGTCTTTACTCCTTGGACTTTGATCTACCACGTCTAGAGCCTTTCCCTCTTTCAGGCTTTCTACCTCTTCCTTCAGTGCTAAATAAGAAATTTGTTTATTTTTCAGAATTCCTTCTACGAACATCCTTATTAAGGATTAAATCCCCAATTCCTTCAAAGGTTAATTTCATAGTCTCATATGTATTGGCTATTATCGTGACAGTTCCTGACCAACTATCGGGCAACGAAGATAATAATAACAGGACTTGTACTTCATCATCAAATTTAATATCCACTGACACTAATCTTGACAATAAGGAATTAAATTCATTCACATGATCTGTAACACTAACACCTTCTTGCATCTTCGTATTAACTAATTAACGAATCAAAAATAGCTTGTTTGATGTCGATGACTTCTCGTACATATTTGATAATGCTTTTATCAAACCATACATCGTCTTCTCATTGATAATATAGTAGGCAACATTCTTCACCAATGTTAATCTGATAACGCCCAAAGCCTGTCGATCTAACAACTCCCAATTTGCCTGAGACATCGTTTCTGGTTTATTCTCAGACAAAGGCTGGTACAACTTTTTCTGATAAAGATAATCTTCAATCTACATCTTCCAAAAGTTGAAATTGCTTCCATCAAACATATCAATCTTCACTTTCCCGTCTTCAGCCATTGCTCCCACTCACATGAAAAAATCCTAAGCTCTGATACCAATTGTTGGGAACACAAATGCAATACAAGACGAAAGTAAATAATAAGAACACAAGGAATTTATGTGGTTCAGTCAAAGTGATCTACGTCCACGACTGTACTAGATGATAGATCTTATTCACACAATTAAGTTTACAATTATATGAGTATTTATAATAAAAGAATAAGTAAATGGGTCAGGCCCAATAACCCTTCAAACTTCACATACTTAACAATTTACTTGCTAATGAACATTGAATACTATTTAGTGAAAATGAATTAGGTACTTGGTGGACATTTATAGGAGTGATATTTGGATTTTGAATGAAAATTAAGTATTTTTGTTGAGAGATATTTATTTTTTTGGAGTTTTGAGCTATAAGAACCTTGTTTATCTTATTAGGATAATATGTAATGATCATCCTCATGATTTATCACTCACATTCTCTTCTTTCTTGAGTATTGTGTCAATATCTTTCACAAAATTTCATCAGAATAGTAATGTTTCTATTTGTGTATCAATTGATATGAGTTTTAACTCTTGATATTTAATGGGATTTTAACTTATATATATATATATATATATATATATATATATATATATATATATTTTTTTTTTTTTTGCTTATGGCATGTACAAGTGTTGAAGATTCTCCTTAATTCAATGCATGTTACATATTTTTTTATGGATGATTGACAACAATATTATGATTGTACAAAATACTCGATAAAAAAAGTTCCTAAAAATTATACCTTATTCGGGATCACATAAGTATAAAAATGTAATATAACCTTACTCGAGGCCATACAAATATAAAATATATCTTACTTAAAATCACACGAGTATAAACATATATCTTACTTAGGGTCAAACAAGTATAAAAATACATTCAACTCAGAGTAACGAATATAAAATTACATTTAACTCAAACAAACGAGTCATAAGATATATTTCACTCAGAAAATGAGTTATATAAACCTTGCACATCATAAAGATCCAAGTTACATAAAACTTTCATCTATCTAACTCGAGATCACATGAGTTATACATACCTTACTCAGGTATATGAGTTATCAAAACTTGCATCTACCTTATTCGAGATCACATGAGTTATACATACCTTGCTCAAGTATATGAATTATCAAAACTTGTATCTACCTTACTCGGGATCACACAAGTTATACATACCTTACTCGGGGTTACATGAGTTATGCATACCTTACTCTGGTATATGAACTATAAAAATCTACATCTACCTTATTAAGAGTCACACGAGTTATATATACCTTACTCAAGTATACGAGTTATCAAAACTTATATTTATCTTAATCAGGATTATATGACTCATACACATCTTACTCAAGTATATGATTTATCAAAATCTACATCTACCTTATCTGGGATCATACGAGTATACATCACCTTATTCGAGTATACAAGTCTCACATCGCTTAAGAGTTGAGACCAAATGTAGTTTATATACATCTTCCTCTTTCAATCCACTTATGCGTCTTTTAAGGACAATATCTCGGAAATAGGAATTGACTCTGACAATTTTATTATAACATATATAAAATCAAGACACTATCTAGACGGAACACTTTTTTAATTTTTATCGTGTTTTTAATTAAATTAGTTAAGTATGGATTGAGTGAAAATCTTAGATGGTAATATTGAAGATTATATAGTGTAATTTAATTACTAGTAGATATTGAAAACATTATTGTGAACATTGAATATTATATAATAAAAATTAATTGGTACTTAGGGCACATGATTGTCCATAGTGTACGTTTATTTGTAATGCAAACCCATAAATATATGAATTTTTAATAAAAAAATTAACTTTTTTTTTGTTGAGAGAAATTCTTTTTTAATTCTAAGTTATAAGAAAAAAAAATCTTATTAAGATAACATGGGACAATCGTCCTCATAATTTATCATTTTTTTCGTAGTTTTAATATCTTTTTGAAAATTGAATATTAGAACAATCACGTGTGTTTTTCCATAATTGAACATGTCTCACCCAACAATTGAAAGGGCTCCATACAGACAACAGATGAAGCAAGTTTGGGGTTGTTAAGAGTATTATTTTCAACATTAATTATTTAAATATTTATTTTATATTTTGAATAGTTATAAAAAAAAATCGGTTTAATTCCATGCCATATGTATGCACAAATATTTTTGTTAGGAGAAAAAAAACTTGCTTTAGTGATTATTATGCTTTTAAAGGAATTAGTTTCCATATATATATATATATATATATATATATATATATATATATGAGAGAGAGAGAGAGAGAGAGAGAGAGAGATGAAATTATTTTGAAAATAAACATAATATTCTATTTTAATCTAAAAGAAAAAAAAAACTTTTTCAAAATTTCTCTTAGAATAATTTAATATTTATTTTGTATAGGAAGATAGTTAATTCAATATTCAACATTTAGTTCTGAAAAATGATGAAAAACTTGAACAATCAAAGTGCTAAGAGACTCTAACTCAGTTGGTTGAACATCAACTTTCTAACATTCAATTCCTATAAATATAAAATGAAAAAACTCAAACAATTTTTCTAATAAAAAAGGGGGCAAGCACTTAAAAATTGGAACAATCCTACACCATAACTAGATATGACTCTAGATATTCATATCTGATCCTACTCCATAACTCTAAATATTTATATCTCACATATGATCCTTGCCCTTATCTAGTGTCTATCCTGGAAGATCGCAAGTACAAATTTACAATCCTCACACGGAGATCTTTATCAAGAAAAATACGTTTACCCACCTTTATTATTATTATTTATTTCTGAACAAAAGTTACCTTTCATGGAAATACTAGTCACTAAATCTCGTATCAAATAACTTCTATTATTGTTTATTTCTGGTGACGAGCATAATTAACAAATTACTCCAACGAGTGTGGGGAAAAATAAAACTAGGAAGAAGAAGAAAGTAGAACAGAGCAAAACATACAATAATTATGCTCTCCTTCATAGAATATTTGCGGCGAATGTGTCGTTTGAGTGGTTTCTGTCTCTTTCAAGTTTGCTAAAATTTTGTCCCTAGTTGCTACATCGTTATCGTAACAAAGTATTTTCAATAGAGTATAATAAAATTTCAAGTTAACGGTGAGTGTAAATTCTATCTGAATAATCAATTAGGAATTACCTACGATTTTATTATAACAAAATAGTAAATTTATAATTAAATAGTAGTGTAAAAAAGTTTTATAAGTTTTTCATAAAATTTTGTATATAGCAAAACAAAATTAACCACCACACATAATAAAAATTACTTATTAATGGAGGAAATTACATAATTAGAGAGTCTTCATGCCCACTGGATCAGCCCTCAGTGTGGAAGGTGTTTGGAAAAGCTTTTACAACTACAACAACAATAATATATGAACTCTATGAAGTTCCCTATATTTGGGGGCACAATTAATTAGCTTGAGTAAAGAAAACAGAAATTACATAAAATAGTGAACCAAAATAAGTTAAATAACTGTAGGGAGATAGAAATAGGCATTGATATCTACACCGTCTGTGCCCCTTTTTTCACAATTTACTAAGTTTACACGTAAAATAGAGAGAGATAGAGATAAACCCAACAACACTGATCTTCCATCAAACTTCGGATCTCTCCCTCTCCTCTGTTTTCTTGTTGATGTTTTCCTTGTTGTTGAGTTCTGTTTTCTCATGCTTCTCCTCAAGCTGTTGCCCTTCCTTCTTCTCTTCCTTCTTCTCCCCAATCTCAATATCTCCGGCGTGAGGGTTCATTTCTTGTTCTTCATTCTCATCGGTCACTGTTGGAGCAACGTTTTCACTGTTTTCGATTTCCCCTTTGTGTTCTGGTAACTTCTCATCCTTTTGGGGCTTGTTGTTTCTGTACATTGCGTAGAGCACGATCTGAATGACTCCAAATGTTAACCCCACAACGTTCGGCAACTGTCCAAGAGAAACAGAAGACAGTGTCATATGTGTGTCTGTGCATTATCCTAGAAGACAAAATAGTGGGTACGGGAAACACACAATGGCTTGTGCATGAACATGATCACACTTACCGTCACATAGATATCCTTCAACGAAATACCATATAACAGCCACATGATTGCGCTTATCAGAAGGAGCATTGAAAGAGGGAAAGGAAGGAACTCCACGCTTTTTGTCCGAATCACCACCCTCTGAAAAGTTTAAACAAATTCAATTAACCATGCACTCGTGATTAGTCTAGATATTTCCACTGAATTTATTAAAATACAACAACAGTAAGACTAATTAATTTAAAATTTTGATTTTTATGCATGTGGGGTAGAAATCAAATCATAGTTTGTATGTATTTTACAGTAATTATTATGAAATAATCAATTTTTTATACAGTTTGTAAAAAAAATAAAAATGCGTCCGTACTGTTTATTTTTAGACCATTTATTCTTTAATTTAATAACACGTGACATGATGAGATTAAAAATAGAAAGAAGGTTCTAGGTTGATGAAGTAAATACTCACAATAATGCTTAATGGTGCTGCAAAAACACTAGTAGCAAAGACCACACAAATCCATCCCAGAAGCTTGACACGACCTACCCCTTTTGCTAGTAAGTGGGTTAGGAGGACAATCGTGCAAAATCCTCCAAAATTTAACAAAACAATCATCCTCAATGTCGACATCTGAAAGTTTTCAGAAACAGTCTCAGATAATGTTACAAACCATACAACTAATGAGGGACACAAAGTGGGAAAAGTTTGAATATATAATCCTAGTTTAAGATGTATAAATTGTATATTTACCCTAGCTTTCTTGGGGCAGTAAGTGATAAATATGGCAAGGTAAATTGTCTCTATCACACAACCGAATGAATTGATGGTGATAAGAAGCGTTTCTCCGGTCTTCACATAGGCATAGAAGATCCAAAGCATTGCACTGAAGAGTGCAGCCACATATGGAATTGATTGGAACCCTTCAGTTGATTTCTTCTTACAAACTCTATAAAATGTTGGTCTGCAACATGTGTATATTTTTATTTTTATTAGCAAATTTGTCTGCATATATATTACTATATATAGTTCAAATATGTCTGGCAAATATGAATTAACAGTAGATTTAATGAAGATTTAGACTTACAGTGGTGCCAAAAAGCACACGAAGGAGGCAACATTACCTGCAACATTTACAACAAAATAGGAAGAATGTCACATCCTCTGTAACCTTCATAGGAGTATATACATGCAGTAATGAAAAATAAGAAGAGAATGCGAATGATCAAAATTCTGTGTGGACAGATACCTAGAACCCCAAAGACGAAACTTAAAGGACTGTGGGACATGGTCTTGGAATTTCTCTCTCTCTCTCTCTCTCTGATTTTTCGTCCCTTGTCTGAAGGGAGAGAAGGGTTTACAGGTGAGAAAAGAAGAAACTGTGTTGCTCTTGCTTACTTTCTGTGTCTCACAACTGTCACGAGTATAGAGGAGAATGAGGCACTATATATAAGGATGTGGCTGGCTCATGCACGAGGGAATTGGGATGGAAATGTAACAACTTTGCATGGACATTATAAAACTATGAATGATTGCTTTTCAACACATTGCTTTGAAAGCCACACAGAAGCCAAAACAAAATTCGATGCTTTTGTGGCCAAATAAAAATCTTATATTTTTTAAGGTTATTATTTTATGCTTTGAAAATCCATAAATAAGCTTTTCAAAATTAATAAACTTCTAAGAAAAAATATTTAATCTTTTCCAAAGTAAAACGAATAATAACTCCCTAAAATATATTATAGAGAAGCAATTTTAAAAAAATTAAAAAAAAATGAGAGAAATAGACCATTAATATTTTATATTATTACTACCACATATATGACATTAAAAATGTTTTTTAAAACGAGAAATAATAATGATGAATCTATATAACTAAAGTAGTAATTGATAAATAACAATGATCAATACGATGATTTGCCAACTCAATATATTATTATTGTAAGTGTAGGTGTAGTGTCGTTCTACAATTAATACATGGGCCAACCCTTTACTCAATACCACTTACGTACCTAATATGTCTTCTTTCAAGTCCTTTCTTTTCGCAGCCTTAAACACCACCTCTCCTTTCCTAGTATTATTTGCATTTCCTTCATCACTCAAAACATTCTTCTTTAGACATTTTTTCAAGAGTGCAACTTTTACTTTCATATTCTTATTAAAATGATGTTTTTTGTGTGTACCATTCAATAAAATAATCTTAATAAACACAGAATACGAGTCTCAATTGACTATAACAAATGATCAATAATAAAAGGTTTGATTTCTCGTATTTTTCTTATTGGGATTGTCTGACCCAAATAACTCACTATACGTTTATGCTATTCGTATAATTTCTATACACATAGAAATTTATACCAATAATTTATCATGAGCTGTATAACCTATTTTTATTTAAAGTAATTGGACAACTCCATTTTTGTTTATTGGTGATAATCACCCTCTGAATTTATATATTTTGGTGGTACTTCAATGTACACATGGCGGCCAAACTGCCCCAGCCGAATCACCAGCACTATTATCAAAAGGTAACCATTAGGTCAACAGAATTTCATGATTTAGAGATGAGAAGAGGACACGTGTAGAAAAAAAAAGTGATTATAGTCGTTGTACTATTGCTTTATGAGTTTGGGATACACTTTTTTTTTTAGTTTTCTTGCTGAATGGTGTATGATTCATATATTTAATACATATCTTGATGAAACTGGTTGTTATTGCGCTCTATCTCATAGCTTTTTGACTGTCACGCGTGAAACAGTGGAATTCAAAGTCCTCTCGATGATTAACCAAGTGGCACACTCTCACCCGATGACAGTTATATGTATCTACTAGTTTGACAATATTATAGGAAACTCACTTGCTTTGCACCTGGTTTTGATGGACATTACATAAAGCATGTGTGCTCCGATGAATAGAAAATTTCAGAGAAAAAAAGTATGATTTTTTAAGTAAGCAAAAAGAAAGATATTTAAAGGGTATCATAGTGCATGTTGTTAGATACGTTTAAAATTTTTTAATATATAGTTAGTTTAAGGATTCACACTAACAACAATAATAAACAAATACATACATGTATTTGAATTTTAAAGTAATTATTATAAAAATTAAAAATATTTCACATATGACATTGTAATAATTGAAGGATAATATTATTGAAAGTCTTACTTCGTTTATTTTATTGATATGATTTAAATATCTAGTACGTTATTTTACATATTCACAATTGATTTATGATGGAATTTTATTATAATATTAAAGTAAAAATCTAACTTATTTTTTATTATTGTATTAAATTAAAAGTTATCATTTTATTATGTGATAAAAATATTTTTTATTTTTCTAAAAAGTTGTCATTTGGTTATAGATTAAAAGTATCATTTCTCTATTTTTGATAGACTTCGTTTAAGACAACTTATTGCAAGTTTCACTATGATATGATTTATCAAAATGATTGTGTTTAATGAAAAGAGTACATATAATTTTTTATGTCGTAGTATGCAATTCATGATGCACGATAAAGAACTCCCTGAATATCGGATTTATAAATTGCAATTAGTGACTGCTAACTTTAGTAGGTATATATAATTGGACTCCAAAGTGGTGGGTGCAACTATTAAAATATGGGGCATAATTAACATGGTGGTTAACATTTTAAGATTTTGAAAATCTATCTGCGTTGATATTAATAGTCAAGAGGATGGGTTTTTTTTATTTAAAATGGTCACATGATCTTATAATAATATTAAGTAAAATATTCTATCTACCATACTTCTCAATTATACTTCTTAGAAGATGATAATGTATGATCAAATAAATGATTTTTTTTCTACTTTTATTTTGATTGTGTAAGTTTTAAATGTCACATAAGTTTAAAGAATCTACCTAAAGAAATTACTTTATTGTTAAGTGGGTGTTTCACCTAAATTTATAAATATATTGTTACCTCAATATTAATACTTAAAAATATTATTTTCATTGTTATTTAATTAATTTTTTTCTAAAGCAAAACATCATTGTTATATAAACAACACCACATCATTTGCTCATAAAACAAAATTTTATTAAGAAACATTGTTTAACTTTAATCAACATTTATAAGCAACTCCATTATAGATCACCTTATATAATTGAAAAAACTCTAATGGACACCTATAATATAATAATATCTTACTTACTTGTAAAACAGTCGTGGATCTTCTTAGGACGTGACCTCCCAAAGTTTTGTAACTCCTATGTAATTTATGATTTTGCCCCCTAAACTTAATGATCATTTAATATATTTACTTGTATATTTACAATTTTATCCTCTCAGTCCCTCCTCAGTTTTGTAACTCTCATATAATTTATTATTTTGTCCCCCCAAACTTAATGATCATTTAATATATCTATAATTTTATCATTTCACTCTTTCATCTTCTTTCTTCCTTTTATATTTATTTATTATTTATTAATAATATATTATTTGACCCCTTAAGATTAATGGTCAAGATCCGTGATCTGTTGTAAAACCTATATAAAATAATTCTTATTTCGGTACGTACTATACTACTAAACCTTTATTTTTATATAGATTTTAACAGAAAAGATTTTATTCAACACAAAAAAACTGTTTATATTTTATAAATTAATAATGATTAAATCTCTCTATGATAGTAAAATTTTGAAATTAATAAATATTTAAGCAATAAGGATATATGATTAAATAGTAAGATAGAATCATTAGAAAATGAATTATAATTCGAAATATCAAGATCCATCATCTATTTATTTCAAAATGAAATGATTGTGATTAAGATTTAGTTCGATGTATGCAAAACCATTTCAAAATAATCCTAATTACATGTTTTGAAGATACTCGATATTTATTTTATTCATTATTTATTCTAGTATGTTATTTCAATTATATTTTGAAAATTTTAGAAATTTAAATTTTAACAAAGAATATAAATTTATTTGTAATGCATTTATCAAATAAAACATTTTTTTCTTTTTTAAAATAGGAAGGATTATTGTATATAATGAGAAAAAAAAAACTATGATGACGATATTTTTGTTAAATGCATTATAAAGAAGGTTTTGAAATCAAGTGCAGTATTTTCATAAAATAAGAATATTTTTAATTTTTAAAAATTAGAAAGGTTTTCTGAATAATAATAATAATAATAATAGCAAAAAATCTACAACAATTATATTTTTTGTTAAATTCATGGAATAGAAGAGGTTTGAATATTTAAGTGTGTCATTTTCAAAATATAAGGAAACAAATTAGGTTTTAAAACTAGATAAAGCATAAAATAAAAAGTGAATATAATTTACTCGGGAAAACTTTGTTCTTATATATCTTTGAATAATCATCATAGAAGGTTCTATTATTTAATTATTCTAAATATATATAATAGTTAATTAAAAAATCATGTAAAATTTTAACACGCAAAGATTCTTCCCCGACAATTTAGCTAGAGCTTTGCATATCCTATGCCCCATGATTAGCATTAATTGCAATTTACATGTCTCCGATATTTTAGGCTAAGAGGCAAATCTCACGGTGTTCCTACACGTTATTATTCTTCACAATGACCAAGTTCTTTTCAAAAATCATAAACATCATTAAATTTTAATTACATAGAAACATTTATTATTAACTCTTAATTAAAACATTTAGACAGCAGCAAATTATCAAACTATTATATATAGTTTTAAAATATAATGTTTTCTTAAAATAATGTAATGTTTTTCATGTATGGTAAATGTTGAAAGTCCCACATCACCTACCTCATGTTATTTGATATGGTTTAAATACATGTTAGGCTAGTCCAAATATTGTCAATTAAATTGGTTTTATCTTAGAACCTTAAGAGTAAATGTAGGTAATGTCTCTAATATATAAATTAGAGGCTATTCCACGTATTGTCAATTAATTTTATCTTAGAACCTTAAGAGTAAATGTAGTTAATGCTGTTAATATATAGATTACGTTTAGGTGTGGCGATAGGTGTGGCGATGAGATTAGAGACGTTGGAAGCAATTATTGATTAACAAAGGGTACGGCTAAGCTGGATTCAACAGCGTCCTGAACAAACTCCACTTTTGAAAGTTGTCAAACTTAAAAGGTTTTTACCCACACTTTTTCGTAAAAGCGCGTTTACAATGATGTTACAGCCACAAACAACAAGTGTGTACTTATGATAAATGTGTTCCATGGGACTTGTTTCAAAGAACAAATATTATACGTCAAATATATATATATATATATATATATATATATATATATATATATATATATATATATATATATATATATATATATATATATTTTCTTCATCAGGGACATTTTGCATGCATGCGTTCTAATTGGTACGGAAAATTTTGATTCCCTACGCCAACTACCACCGACGTGTTTATTCCACACGAACCACGACCGATAAATTTAATTTCCAATGATATAAAAATATTTTTCAGATTTTCGAAATTATTAATTTGATGGGATAGTCATGCAGATTATATTAAGAAGAAAATATAGAAGGGGGTGGGATAGATTATGAATGTTGTGAAGAGTAAAATGTACGTCTACCAACCAATCATGCAGCAGGGATGATTTGGCCAAAAAACACAAACTTCTAAAGAAAAGGAGTTTCGTAGGGTCCTTATTTTTGTAAGTGGTATACTGCCTGACGAAATTATTTATGATTAAAATTCATACGTGTACATGGGTATGTGGCTAGAAGAAGTGCTTAGGTGGTTGGGTCATTTTTGCATCAGAAGATATATATGATTGATTGATTTTTGTGTCTACATATGTACAATTGTGGTTAATGATTTTGGCATATGGAAATGTGTGGCTAATAAGGGTGAGAACGTTGTGGTGTTGGGGTTTCTTTTGTGTGGCTGATGGGTGTGTGTGTACGTGGAGGGACACCTGGAAGAAGCTGGAAATTACTGAAAGAGGGTGAGGAAGTGATGACTTGATTGAATTGAACATTGACCAATGCCACGGTGCTAGCTAATACTGGAACTATCGTCGCTTCTCTTCTCCTGCATGCATCGTGTTGTGTTTTGGAATATATTGCAAGAATGGGACACTTTTCTGAATATGAATGAAAGAAAAATTAGATTAATTATTTTTGGAAGCTTGTCCACGTATGGAGACAGATCAGGGAGAAAAAGCAATGGAGGCCATGCATATGCTTAGATTTTTTCTCTTTCTCTATCGGGTAGTGAATTCACGTTCTCTGTTTAGATTCGTCAAGCTTTGCCGCGTTAAATCATTGAATTCGACAAGGAAATGAAAAAGAAACGAGTTAGGTAAATAAACTATAAAAAGTGTTATCATTTTTTCCTCTCCAATTCAAAACATGGAAAGAAAAAACACGTAATTCTTTCTCTCTTTCCGTCATAACAAAATCAACAATCACCAAAAACAATTGTTTATTTATCTACCATTCTATTAGAAAATAAGGTAGAATTTACTTAATATCTACCCAACTTTCTATTTGTTTTCTCTTTGCTCCATTTTTTTGTTCTTTTAATTTTATTTCATCACATTTTCTTTTCTTTGTGTATATAGTGATGATTATCTTGGTTATATGCATTCGGTTCTCTTTCAATGACTCACATTTGTCTACCTTTCGTGGAAAGGCTTTTCAACGATTAACCATTATTCTTCGTCAGGTGGAACTCTTTTTAAAATTATGACACCAAGATTAAGAACCTAATAATATACTATAAATAAAGTTCGTCTTAAGTTACAATCTTCTACCACCACAACCAACCCTACTTTAGCATTAAGGTATATTATATAAAGGACCTTTTGCGTTATAGGGGGAGACATAATATATAATAATAATAATAATAATAATAATAATAATAATAATAATAATAATAATAATGCATGATAGAAAAAATAAATCTGATTTTATAAAAGGCTTGTAAGTAATTAAAATAAGAAATTTTATAAATTAAACGATGAATAATTTTGTGGCTAAAAAATAAAATATTAGGTAAATCATATATATCATGTCACCTCTATCTAAATATTTTGCTCAAAAGGGTGGAAATTTCCAGACATAGAGCATTTCCCTTTACTGCCGTTTGACTCGCGTTGAAACTTGAAGTGTGTGAAAGATGTCACAGGGTTTCCTTTCCCTACGAAAAGAGAGTACTATTTAGGGTTTGAATCAGCTGAAAATTAGGGTTGGGGTTAGATGAGATGTTGATTACTGTTATAATTATTGGGTTGGAAACATTAGATATGAGTATGATGACTCCGAATCTATCTATGTTTCCTCAATGATGGGAGGGGGACCCACCACAGCACAAGCTGTGCAAATTGACATGAAAATGAAATCAACCGCATCTCAAATGTCAACCATGCAAATGCTTTTCGGACAACTAATTGCAGATCATCTTTTCCTGCTCCCTTCTCCTAATACTGTGTTTAACTTTTTGTTTTAAAATCGTAGCCATTTTTCTTCAATAATACTCTAAATATAGTTAAGAAGAAAAATATCAGTCATCAAAAATATTTTAATTCATGTTCATATAGTCAATTCTTACTCTCCTGTATTATTGTTAGTAATCTAAAAAAGTATGCTAATCTGTGAAATAATTTATGCCAATCGTAACAAAAAATAGAATTGTTTTATTTTGAATTTATACCAATTGAATAATCTTTCATCTTAAAAAAATCTCTATCTTTTTATTAAACCCAATTAACTAAATAGATTATAAAATTAATTTATTTAATAATAACATTAAATTAATCCTAAATTTATATTTTCTTCTAAAACGTTTCCTAACATTAAAGACACATTCTGGTATTTTTCAATAAATTTACTATATTCAATTTTTTAATCCATTTTATCGTTAAATTAGTTATTTTTTAAAAATATTATTGAATATAAAGAGGCGTCCCCCAAGGAAACATCGTTATATTCTTAAAGAATTAGAGATTTATTTTTATTTGTATTAATAACAATAATATTATTATTATTATTATAATTAGTTATTAAAGTTTAAGACATGATTTATATTTCAAAATAAGATGCAAGACATGTAATTTAGTTTTTTTTTTAATAATGTTATTTTGACAAATATTTTTCATATATAATCATCTAATATCATTTTTTATACTAACATAGTAATAAAAATGTAGAATACAAATTATTATACTATTGTTGTAAGATTTTGTTAAGTGATTGTATATAAAAATTTGAATATCAAAGTATTATTATTTTCGTTGGAAATCGGATAAATAGAGTAATATTTATTCTCTTCAATCTATTTCTTAATGCCTTTATGTCTAAATAAAAAATATATTATTAAAATTTTTTATGTAATGAAATAGTTATAGGATTTCTTTTTATTTATATTTTATAATAAATACATAAATGAAAATTAATGAAAATTTAAATAGAAAATAGAACGTAATTGAAAAAAAAAAAAAACTTCAAGAGCTGAAATAATATTTTTTAATTTATATATCAAAGTCATAAAAAATATATTTTTTGTGCGGATGGAATAGGCATTGTCTAGTCATACCCTTGAAATGTTATTGTCACGTACACGTAGAACTGAGATGGACTTATTCTTATTTTAAGATATCCATCTTAAAAAATTAATAAAAAAATCCATCACTTATAATATTGAATTATTATATATTTTTTATTTCCATAAAATGATAGATAATAAATATACAAGTCAAAACATAAATAAATTAAGTACGCGGAGAGTAATGATAAGTATTTAATAAACAAATTAATAAAAAAAGTAAATTTTTTTTTTAAGAAAAATACTACTGATATATACCTGTTTTTCTGATTTATTGATATATATATATATATATATATATATATATATATATATATATATATATATATAAAATATCATGTTCTCAGTCTTCTGTCAAACACTCACATTTTCTCTCTTCAAAATGTAGCAGTTTGAGTTTACATTTACATGCATTAAAGAGACTACTAATTAACCTGATTTGAAGTATAATCATTCCTAACATGAGTCTTGGTAACATTTCAGTATCAAGAAAATAATTGGAAGCCACCTGGTCCATTCACATGGTGCCGCTTCACAATTTCTGGGATCAACAACTTGAACTGGTGTGCATGTTCGTTCTGCTGAATCAACCAATCAATAAGAGATGTCATCTAGTTTAGCTAATAATGTACTACTCCATAAGTTGATATTAACCAAAACATCACTTCTAATTAAAGAGTAAACAAACTACTATCATCGACCATTGAAAAGCAATAGATTATTGCATTGGTTAACGTAAGGAGGGTTTTGCAAAGTGCTATATCATTGATTATAGAGTTAAAAGGGTTGGCTAGGTGCCTTTATGAGTGAGTTAATGTGGTGTTGTTGGAGAAAGAGAGTGTTGGTGGCATTAATGCCCTAAACGTGAGGCTATGAAATGGATTACTTTGGCGGAAGGTTAAGGCAATTTACCATAACCTCTGATTCATCCACTTGAAACCAATTCATTTAAGTGACACATTGTTTTTGGATCTTGGCCACGACATAACAAGATCCTCCTGCAGCTATTGTGGACTCTTTTCTTGCACATAGGGGTAATGGAAGCTTGTAAGAGTCTCATTCAGATTGAAGCAAATTAATGAAGGTCCCATGAACCTGTCATGCCATGTGCTCAAAGATGGTGAAATTTTATTAGCTCTTATCTCATTATCTTCTACCTGACGAGGCAACATCAGTTCAAACCACATAGACTTGTGTCTCATGGTTTTCGTGGCTAGGTCAGCCTTGAAATCTCAGAACAAGAAAATTCCATGTCACTGTATACTTCCGGCATAATAATGGCAAACTGTGAATCCAGACAATATTTCTTCAGAATTTCTTTCTCACTTGTTCTTTTCTTCAGTCAGAGTTAGGTATATCGACCATGATTATACATACTTCCATTTCATTTTCCTCTCTTTTTGATGTTGTGTATTGAATCCATGCCAAGTACTCCTTATCATAACGAATACTTATCAAATTTTAGATAAGATTTTCTAGATAAGATTAACATATAAATAAAGTAATCGGATAAATATATTGAGTCTAGAATATTTATATAAATCCATTAAATATATATAAATAACTATTTATGATTATATATTAATTATATTACCTTTATCTATTTGACTTAAATTGAGAATGTTTTTACATGCACATCAATTATTTATCAACAAGAGAATACGAGAAGAACGTTCGGGAAAGGAGAGCTCATAGTTGGAAGGAATAGAAAGTTTTATAAAGATTATTCCACCTTGTGACATGTTATGTTTTAGAAGCATGGGAGAAAAGGGAAAAAAGTTATGTGCATTCTGAAATTTGCATGGATATGAAAATGAAATTATTTTCAATTCACTCCGTTTTTTTTTTTTTTTTTTTTTGAGTGAGTGAATGGTTAAGATCGTTATCAATGGACAATGTCGTGGTACGTTCATTGTAGTGGGCCATTTTTATAATTTCTTCTTCACTTCTCGGGCCGGCCTCGTTCTATCCACATCGTTGGCCCAAACAATATGTAGTTGCACCAATATCCACACTGTACTCGACATTGAATGGAAAATTATGTCGGCATTTAAAAAGAAAAATAATATATATATATATATATATATATATATATATGAAATAAATAAATTTATACTAACGGGTTGTTTTATAGAACTGTTTTAATTTTAAAAAAATTAGTTTTTAAAGAAACATGTGGTCTTAGATAAAAAAAAGTTTTTTTTTTCTAAAAAAAAGTATTGGAAAAAGATTATACTTAATTGAATAGAAAACAAAAATATAGAAGGTGATCCTAGATTGATAGGGATTTGGATTTGCAAATAAATTTTTGGGTTAACTTGATAAATGTGCTTCAAAATATGCTATGTTTAAAATTAATATGATTAGGAGTACTTTAAGTTAGTAAAATTTTTAAAATCTATACAATTATTTTCATTTAATTTTTATAATTTCTGTTAAAAAATAATAAAATTAATAATTATATGAAACTTAAAAAGTCTCTCTAAATTTGAGTTTTATTTTTAGTTAACACTAAAAAAATATCTCAAAAATCTTTTTCTCAAAAATTAAAAACCTCATAAAATACTCTTACGTTCTAGAAAATATTCCAATTTTAAAAACATATAATTCTCAATATTTCTAAGCCTATTTTCACTAGAAGACTTAATGTTAAATAATACATCCAATTTTTTAGAATAAATTAAAAATATAATTAATTTAAAATAAAAATATTAGATAAAAAAATCATTTTATCAATCTTTAAATTTTTCTTGTTAAATAATACAATATTATTCATTTTTTATATTGTAACTAACGTGTGAACATAAAATATTTAATCATTTTATAAATCTAACACTATTTTTTATAATTTGTGGCTAAGTGAAAGAAATTAATTAAAAAGAGAAAATTGAGTTTAAATAATTATAGTATGAATCAAAGAAACAATAAAATTATTAATCACTTTATTATAATGGTTGTAATCCACTCATCATAATAAATAATAAATAAGATAACAATATTTTTATAATTATGCAATACTTTGTAAAAAGAACCCTAAAAAAACTCATATAGTGACATTAATGGATATAGTTTATCACTTATGTGAGTTCTTTTAACATTCACCGTAATATATGGATTTAGGTTAAAAAAAAAAAAGATTTTCCTTCTTTACAACCTTCCTTGTTTACTTTAACCTCCCTTATATTTTTTTTTCTCCTTCTCCGTTACTCCTTTTGTCCTTATTCATTACTCTCACTATTTGATGTTGAGACCTTGTTATTGTTGTGCTTCTTCCCCATTCACCAGAACATGTTTCATAATCTCATTGTCACCATCATCCTTATCAAGTTTTATGTTCATGGCAATGAGGTAAGCTTCACAAGTAGAAAAACAATATATGAAAAATAATATATAATAATGACTTCTTATGATAGTCATAATAAGTTAAATGATAATAATTTTGTAATTAATTTGTTATGTCGATTAAAACTATTATAAAAAGTCAATTATTATGATGTTTCAAACATGAACTAATATATAAAGTCTTTTATAAGATAAAATGAAAAGAACATGCAAACTTCTTATAATAGTTCAAACTTGAACAAATATATAAAATCTTCTATAATATAAAAAAATAAAAAAAATGTGTTCAAATTTGAATGGTTATAATAAATGACTTTTTACGACGATTCAAATTTGAATAAACAAAGAAAATATTTTATAAAATAAAAAATTATGAAATATGTGGATTTTCTATATAGGTTCAAATTTAAATTATTATAAAAAGTCACTTATTATGGCGGTTCAAACTTTAATTATCATAAAAAGTTTTTTGTAAGATAAAAAAATGAAAAACATGTGAACTTTCTATGTTGGTTGAAATTTGAACCATCTTAAAAAATCTTTTACAAGATAAACACGCAAAAATATATTAGGTTCTCGTTTAACTTTTTTTTGTAATTGTAACATTTTCTTCTTCTTGCAGCACTCTATATCTATACTTTCTTCCTCACAATAATTTATTTTTTCTTCTTATCTTCTTTGTTCCACCTCCTCGCACCTTCTAGATATGTTTCTCGTTGAGGTAAATGCCATTTTTTTTGTTTTCTCTTTCATTATTAATTGAGTTATCTTTTTTTAGTGAGTTCAATTTTTTTCAATTCATTTTCGAATCTCTAAGTTATTTGAAATTTTCATAATTATTTGATGAACATATTTTATCAATAACTTTATTAGTGTATTTTATATATGTATTTAATACATTTATTTAATTAATTATTAGCATAATTTTCCTAAAAAGGAAATAAATATCTTTATATCTAAGTTATTGCTTAAATTATACATTTTAACTAATTATTTATTTATTTTTACAGAAATGATAAATTAAAGAAAAATATAAAATTATATTCTGAAGAATTTGCTCATTGAGTGAAGAATTTTGCTTAATGAATCATCTTATAAAGTTCATTTCAGTTTTCAACAAGTCATTGAGCGAATGGAATTTGTCCTTTATCAAAAAAGTCATCTTTCATCAACTAGCTTAATTATCGATTTCACTAAGGGAGCAAAGTAGTTGCCCAACGAATCTATCGTAGAATCTCAATCATGCAAAAACATGACTCAAGTTTTATATTATGTAATTGGATCATTATAGACCTTAAATAAGCATTGCACATATTGAACATGTTTTTTGTTGTATAAATAGACTTATGAAACTCAAATTTTAAGTAAAGTTTCATTTTTTAGATTTCAAGTATTAAAATATAGTTTTCTCTCAATTTTTGTCTCTTTTGTGATGTTTGACTTTCAATTCCAATTCTTGTATGTATAATGTCTTGAAGTTTATCATTCAAGATGCTTTAAATCATATTTGCTCGCTTCTCTTTATTGTTTGTCATTTAATTTTAATTTCTCTTCTTCTTCCACCATTTTCCTTTAGTTTACTTTAATGTTTTCACTATTATATTGTTTTTCTTCATTTTGATCATGTTCTAATTCATTTTTGTGGTTGTTTCACCGATCAAAACTTGTTTCTTATGGTTTATATTTTAATCTTAATGATTCTAACCGATTATAATCCATTACAATCAATATAATTGGGGTTAATTTATTGGTTCCTTTTTACATCACAATTCAATTTATAGATTTAAGTGATTGCTTGATTTAGAAATTAAGTTGTGTTTTCTTACTATAATTGGATTCTAATAAATTGAAACTATTGTGAATTTGTTATTGTGATTGCAAGGCAAATCCTAAAAATCTATGATAATCATATGAACAAGTCTGATAGGTGGGCTGTTTTCAAATGACTTATCAACGGATATATCCGTCGGTAAATTCATCGATAAAACTACCTCTATTTCCAGAGCCAGTATATTTTTTATTCTTCCCATATAACTTGTAAAATTGATAACATTCAATCCAGTCCAATTCAATAATCTATTCAACAATCCAATTAAACATAAATCTAACTCAAATTAATAACAAGTAAATTCAAATGTATTGTAATTTATGTATAATAAAACATAATGTACAATCTTAAAAAGAGGGTCAAGATACAAGTAGAATTAAAATATTATTCTGTAGATGTTTGAATAAGATTTAATAGTGAGAATAATCAGGAGAATGATGTTCTGGTATGTTGTCTTCTTGTGGTGGGTTATCTTATTGTTCTTCATTCACTTGCTGTTGTTGGGGTTGTTCTTCAGTATATGTTTCACTATGTTGACACTACTGAATGAGATACTGTGCACCGGGGGTAGAAATTGAATGACTGCACATAGAAACTCTCTAAATTGGTGCTCTAGTTGTTCATTGTGCTCCCTTGTTCAATGAATTTATTTTTCTTGTACAAACAGTCGTTATCTCAACTTATTCATCTCTTTTAAGTCAATTGAGGAGTTGGATGTTTGAGTTTGATGCTTCAAGCTATCAGAACCACCCTGATAACCATGAGCAAGTTCTCCAGCCCCATACAATCTTCCTTTATTCTTACCTCCAACTGTGTCCACCCAACAACGGGAACTTATAACTTCATCATGTCTAGAGTCACCAGGAGTGTGAAGCACTTGGTGGATTTGATGAAGACATATTTGAGTTGATATAGTTTAGTTTGTGGGTGTGTAGAGGGATAAGTTAGAAGTTTAGAACTTAATCTCTTGATAGGCCAATAAATCTTGTGATAAGCGCCTTAAAATGATGCATCTTATTGAAATCATTTTTCTGCATGAAAAACTAACATTTAAGCATTAAAAGAACAAACTAACTTTTTCAATCTGTTGAAAAGAAATTTCAATCTGTTAAAATCACTTAACATAAGGAATATTCTTATAGATTCGAAATTTCAATTAGTTGAATCGCAGAATCAACAGGTTAAAATGTCTTAATGATTTTTCATGCATTACAGGTTTCGCATTTTCAATCTGTTGAAATATTCTTTAAATCTGTTGAAACAGAGAGACCATTTTTTCAGTCTAAGTGTTTTTCAAAACTTCAATCTGTTGAAATACTTTTCAATCTGTTAAAACAGAGAGACTATTTTTTTAACCAAAAGTCTACAGGATTTCAATCTGTTGAAAGGTTTTTTAATCGATTGAAACAGAGAGCTGTCATTCTTCATTAAGCTATTTCAATCCATTGAAAACACGAATCAATCGATTGAATGAAGTTCTAAATGAAATCAATCGATTGAACCGTCGTTTTAATCGATTGAAATGCATTCTGATCGATCATAATTTGATTCTGATCGATCATAACTTGTTCTAATCGGTCATAATGTTGTTCTGATCGATCATTTGCGTCTCTGAATCAGTTTTTATCAGTTCAAACGGTCTGATTCTCTCTTTTACTCTATAAATACAGATATGATCTATCTTTTTGAAACACACAATTTGAGAAAACATTTGAAAGCAATCTTTGAGCAATCATATCCGTGACTTTCTTTAAGCATTTAGAATCTTTTCATATCATAAGGTGCTTTGATCAAGATTGGTGTTAATCAAAGAGAGAAAGTGTTGAGTTAGATTTGCTTCGGACAATTGTATTGATAAAGCTTCGATCCAGGTTTTTTCTTTTCATACTCTTGTGTAAAGTGTGGTTGTGCAGATTGGATTTTGGATCTGCACGTGTTACAGTAACTGGATTTGGTTACTGGGAGGTTTTCAAGAGTCTATCTTGTGGGTTTGTAAGATAGTTCTTGGGGTAGATTGGTGAGTATCTATTGGTTGTAATTTTTCACTTGGTATTAGTGGAACTTGGCAGATTTGTCAAGAACTGGATGTAGCTCTGGTGAAGAGTGAACCAGTATAAATTGTTGTGTTGAATTTCTTCTTTCATCTCCTTTATTTCTTGTCTATATACTTGCTGTGATTACAATCAACCTACCTACACAAGAATTAAATAAAGATAATTCATTCTTCCAAGAGAAAGTAAGTTTTGCGAAAAAGTTTTCTAAAGTTCAATTCACCCCCCCTCTTGAACTCAACCATTAATTCTTTCAATTGGTACCGAGCTGGTTCTTGTAAGATACTCAAGAATTCGGTCCAAGAATGGCTGAGGGAAAGATGAATTTTTCGAAGGAGCCTCCATAAACAGGCCTCCTCTTTTTTTGGTGTGAATTATTCTTTACGGAAGGTTAGAATGAAAATCTTTATTGAATCTCTTGATAGAGGTATTTGGGAAACAATTGTTAATGGTCCTTACAAACCAACTCATACGAGTGGATGGTAAAGTAGTTGAAAAAAATTGGGCTGAATTGATCGATGCGAGAAAATAGGAGAGTCCAATATGATTATACTTGCTAAAAATATTATTACCTCTGCTTTAAATCTTGATGAGTTTTTCAAGGTGTCTCAATGTGCCTCGCCAAAGAAATGTGGGAAATTCTAGAGGTCACACATGAGGGTACATCCGACGTGAAAAGGGCAAGAAAGCATGAGTTAATCGGGGACTATGAATTGTTCAAAATGCAGCAAGGAGAAACAATTGCGGATGTACGAAAAGATTCACGCACATAGTCAATCATTTAATTGGGCTAGGAAAGATTTTTGACAAGGAAGAGTTGAACATCAAAATCTTGAAGTGTTTGGACAGAACTTGGCAACCAAAGGTGACAGACTATATCGGAATCAAGAGACTTGACTGAAATGACTACTGCTTCACTATTTGGTAAGTTAAGGGAACATGAGTTGGAAATCAATCGGTTCAAAGAACAAGAGAATGCGGAAAAGAAAAGTAGAAACATTGTTCTGAAGACGATTGAAGAAAACAGTGAGTCCGAAGAAGATGAATCCGAGAATCTAACTTCGTTGGTTAAGAAGTTTGGAAAATTTCTTAGAAGGAAGAACAGAACTGGGCAAGTTAAAAGGTACACCGATAAAAAGACCGACTCCATTCAAAATACTGTTACTTGTTATTCTTGTGGTAAGCGGGGACACATAAGAAGTGAATGTCCGGAAAAGACCAAGAATCGGAACAAGAAAGAGTCAAAATACAAAGGAAAAAAGGCATACATAGCTTGGCAAGATAATGATTCATCCTCCAGTTCTGCATCCGAAGGTGAAGAGGTGAACCTATGTTTGATGGCTGGCTGTGAATCCTCTTCATCACATGTAAGTTCAACTCCCACGAAAAATGAAATGAATTACGACACATTACTAAATGCTTTGAATGAAATGCATAGTGAAGCCAGAAATTTATCTCATACAAATAATCGGTTAAAAGGACTAAACAACTGGTTAGAAAATAGGGTTAAAATTCGGAAAAAGAGTTATTAGAAAGCAAAACAGATATGGAACATCTTGAAATAATCTATTCATCTGCGATAATGCTGCTTGCTAACAATAATTGTGAAAAGTGTATTCTTCTACAGAATAAGGTTGATTACTTGATTAAAACCTTGTCTAAGTTTACTCAAGGAAAAGAGAATTTAGATGCACTTCTTGGGTCTCAAAACTGTGTTTTTGAACATACTGGAATCGAGTACAAACCTAAGGTTGGGATGAAAACTAAAAAGTATTTGAACTTCTTTTCCTTTAGAAAAGCAACAACATTCCCTTTCTCATCTTGTCATTACTGCATGAAGAAAGGACATACTATAAAATTTTGTCATGCTAGGAAATATTTTGTGCCACAAGGCAGAAAGAGATGGGTTCCAAAACATGTTAAACAGAAAATTTGACTCCTAAGGACCCAAAATACTTAAGGGTACCAAATACTTGATGCTTGGTTTTTCGAGAACAGCAACAAGAGTCCCTTTGGTACCTGGACAGTGGATGCTCAAGGCACATGACAGGTGACATTTCAAAATTCCAGAAACTAAGATTGAAGAATGGAGGTCACGTGACTTATGGAGACAACAACAAGGGAAGAATTCTAGGTTACGGAGATATCGGAGATGGTGAATCGGTAACCATTCACAATGTTCTTCTTGTTGAAGGTCTCAAGCACAACCTAATCGAGTATAAGTCGGTTATGTGATCTTGGTCACAAAGTTATCTTCAAACCGAGAAAAGTGCCTAATCTGTGAGCGAGAATCGACACGGTAATGTTGGTAGGTAAGAGGTTAAACAATATTTACATGTTAGATATCAAGCACTCTATATCATCTCAAAGTTGTCTTCTTACTAAAGAAGAAGAATCTTGGTTATGGCATAGAAGGCTTGCTCATATACATCTTAATCATCTTGACAAACTGATTTCTAAAGAGTTAGTTTCTGGGCTACCGAAGCTTAGAATTTTGAAAGACAAAATCTGTGAAGCTTGTTTGAAAGGTAAACAAACTAGAAAATCCTTTTCAAACAAAAACATTGTTTCTACTTCTAGACCTTTAGAACTGCTTCACATGGATTTGGTTGGTCCTTCAAGGAATAAAAGCCTAGGTGGTAATCTCTATATCATGGTAATTGTTGATGATTTTTCCATATTTACCTGGACTGTCTTTTTAAAAGCCAAATATGATTCTTACAAATCTTTCAAAAAGCTTGCCAAGATTTTACATAATGAAAAAGGGTATTTCATTACATCTATTCAAAGTGACAATGGTGGAGAATTTATAAATGAAAAGTTTGAATCATTTTGTGAAAAGTTTGGCATAAAACACAATTTTTCTGCTCCAAGAACTCCTCAACAAAATGGTGTTGTGGAAAGAAAGAACAGATCCATTGTGGAACTTGCTAGAACAATGCTTTGTGAAAATTCTTTACCTAAATACTTTTGGGCAGATGCAGTAAACATTGCTTGTCATGTTTTGAATAGAGTCTTGATTAGACCCATGCTTAAGAAAACCCCATATGAACTGTATAAAGGAAGAAAACCCAACATAAACTATTTCAGGGTTTTTGGATGTACATGTTTTGTTTTAAACAATGGGAAAGAAAATATTGGCAAGTTTGATGAGAAATCTGATAAAGGAATCTTTCTTGGTTATTCTACTAACGGCCATGCATATAGAGTCTACAATTTAAGACTGAAATCTGTTGAAGAATCAGTACATGTTGTTTTTAATGAGTCTCCTTGAGTGTTGCAGAATAGAACAACAGGTACTGCAGATGATGAAGATTTAACTGATAATTCTTATCAGTTAAAATATCCCAGTAACTTAGATCAGCCTACTATCGAAGAAGGTATTCAATCAGTTGATCCTGCCAAAGCTGATCCACCAAGAATTACTGAAGAATAGGAAGAAGATGTCCTGGAAGAGCTTCCTAAAGAATGGATTGTTCCAAGAGATCTTTCTCTAGACAATATCATCGGGCAAATCAATAAGGGAGTACCATTAGACATTCTCTTAATCAATTCTGCAATCATATGGCATTCATTTCACAAATAGAACCTAAAACTGTTAAAGAAGCATTAAATGATGAATAATGGGTTAGTGCCATGCATGATGAGCTTAATCAGTTTGAAAGGAATAACGTGTGGGAATTAGTTCCTAAAACCAAAGATATCAATGTAATTGGTACTAAGTGGGTATTCAAAAACAAACTAGATGAACACGACATTATCACTAGAAATAAAGCTAGGTTGGTAGCCAAAGGGTATAACCAAAGGAATCACATCTTACCGCTGCTAAAAGGATTCTGAAGTACCTTAAAGGAACTATTAATGTCGGACTATGGTATCCTGAAGGTGCATCTCTTAAACTTGTTGGATTTTCTGATTCTGACTTTGCAGGATGTAGATTGGACAGAAAAAGTACCTCTGGTACATGTCATTTACTGGGAAGCAGTCTCATATCCTGGCACAGCAAAAAGCAAGCATGTGTTGCTCTTTCAACTGCAGAAGCTGAATACGTTGCAGCTGGGATTTGTTGTGCTCAGAGTATCTATCTCAAACAACAACTAAAAGATTATGGAGTGGCTCTTAACACGGTACCTCTGGTTTGTGATAATACTAGTGCAATAAATCTGACTAAGAATCCTATTCAACACTCTAGAACTAAGCATATTGAAATTAGACATCACTTTATTAGGGAACATGTATCTAGGGGTGATTGTGAAATTTTATTCATTGAATCTGAAAACCAGTTAGCTGACTTATTCACTAAACCACTTCCTAGAGATAGACTTAATATGCTTAGAACTGAATTAGGAATTCTGGATATAACTAGTATTGAATAACTGATTCTTTATGGTGATTATGAATTTTTAACAGGTTGATAACATACTCAATCGATAAAAATTGTCTGAAAATCTTGAAATTATGTGTTTTAATCGATTGAAATTGCGAAATAATCTGTTGATTTTCTGATTCTCTATCTCTGTTAATGATATGTTACCAGTTCAATCGATTAAATGAGGTGTTAATCAATTTATTTCAATAACCTTGTAGCTCTGCATGTTTTTGTTATAAATCAATCGATTAAATCATCGATTCAATCGATTTATTTCACTTTTGATGCTCTGCATGTTTTTCTTTCACAAAAACAATCGATTAGATCTTCGACTCAATCGATTTATTTTACTTCTGATAATCTGCAATTGCAAAAACAATTGATTTCATGAAAAATCAATTGGTTAATTTTTTCTAGGGATAGTAGTGTATGCTCTGCCTCTAAACAATTACTGCAGATTGGGTTGAATGCATTTACAACGGGATATCCTTCAACTACTCTCTTAAATATCAAAGTTATCCAATAAAAGCTTATTGACTCTGATTGGATATCAGATGTGAGGGTAATTAAGGTGTACAGTAAAAATACTCTCTCTCCACCTTTACCATCACTGCGCTGAAGCAGAGAAGCAATAATACATTAAAGACAAAACCGTGAAGATGAAGGGACCGTGTGTTCTCATACAGTAGTGTTTGAAAAGCTTATACTTTTCTTCTAGAAACATTCTCTCTTCTCTGTTTTTCTTCTGTTCATTCCACAAATCAGCATGCTCAAACGCACCAAATCCGGAAGGAAGAAGTTCAGCAAAGGAGAGTCCTATGCTACAATGCAAGAACCATCGGTAGGCGGGCGCATTGAATCATGGTTCAATGGGAACCAAGAGAAGATGGATTTGTTCATTCATGAAATGAGCAGGAAACAAATCAATATACCCAAGGTTCTAAAATTTTCATGGTTTGATGCTGAAGGTTTCAGAGGGGTTCAGAAACTACTGCAACATCAGAAACTTCAGAAGTTTCTGTTAGAAAAGTAGTTTTAGATCAAGAGGGGGGGTGAATTGATCTTTGAAAGTTTTTCACAAATCACAGATTATCTAATTCGAAAATTAAGTTTACTAATCTATTCTTGAATCTCAAAGCAATCAATTAAAATAAAAACAGCAACTGAATTTAAAGAGAGAAAGGTTAAGAAAGATTTCACCGGTATTTTATACTGGTTCACCCAATACCAGGGCTACGTCCAGTCTCCAGCCAAATTCCAGCTGGGTTCCACTAGATTAAATGTTTTACAGATTCAACAATCTTACACCTAATCTAACACAAGAACCAAATTACAGTTCCTGCACTTAACCTCTCCACCAAGAACCAAATTCCAGCTTCTTGATAACCTCTACAACCAAATTCCGAGTTGCAGAGAAACCAGTGCCCAAATTCCAGGCACCAAACCTTTCACCAAGAACCAAATTCCAGTTCTTGATAACCTCTACAACCAAATTCCAGTTGCAGAGAAACCGAGTGCCCAAATTCCAGGCACCAAACCTTTCACCAAGAACCAAATTCCAGTTCTTGATAACCTCCACAACCAACTTCCAGTACAGAGAAACTTGTGCCCATATTCCGGGCACAACACAATACAAAAGAATGAAAAAGAATTTACAAAGAAGAAACTAGAAAGCTCAAACCAGCTTTATCCAAATCTGCAGAGAGTTTCTTCTTCAAAAGAATGCAAGTTGCCTCAAGAAAGATTTTCAAAATAACTTCAAAAAATTGTTGCGAATCTTTCTTGAAAAAGTTCTAAGGTTTGCTTGAATGATTGCTTAAGGATGTGTAAAAGCCGATATTCAAAGTCTCGTTTAAAAAGTTCAAGCAAAAGCTGTTTTTAAAGAGTATTTTCAAAAAATGCTGCATTAATTAATCTGTTGAAAGTTTGTTTTAATATGTTGAAATAGCCGTTTCAATCTGTTAAAAGTCCTTTCAATCCATTAATGCGTTCTTGATTCTTTAACGAATTGTTTTAGCCGATACTTGCAACGGTTATATCAATTAAAACACTTTACAAAACTTTTCTAAGTTTGATTCAATCGGTTGTTTCATGTTTTAATCGATTGATATACTCGTAGAACTTTCTTATAAAACCTTTCAAGTTGTTTTAAGCTGATAAAAAGAAGTTTTAATCGATTAAAACTTAGTACAAAATTTTTCCAAGTTGTTTTAATCGGTTGAAACGCGTTTTAATCGATTGAAACTCTGTACAAAATTTTTCCAAGTTATTTTAATCGATTGAAATACGTTTTAATCGATTGAAACTCTTCACAAAATATTTCCAAGTTGTTTTAATCGATTGAAATGCGTTTTAATCGATTGAAACAGATCTGATCGGTCATAATTCAATTCTGATCGATCATAACCAACTCTGATCGGTCATAACTGCATTCTGATCGATCATTCTGACCCTTTAAGTGATTTTAATCGATTGAAACGTGTTTTAATCGATTGAAATAAGTTTTGATCGCTCATATTTAAAATCTGATTAGTCATAATGGGTTCTAAAGAGTTTGAATCGATTAAAAGTAATTTGTATTGATTAAAATACTGTATAAACACTTCTTTGATCATTCTAAGCCATTTTAATTGGTTCTTTCAAAACTTTATCAGTTAAAAACATTTATTAGAAAAGCTTTTGTCAAAATGCTTTGTTTTTAATTGTTTAAAACTGTTTTAGAGGCATTTTGCAAAATCATTTGAGTGAAGAAACTTTATGCAGCAGAAAAGATAAAGTGGTTTTACCTAAGCATTTGTTAGACACACTAATCTTCTAACTCTTTTATCTGAGTGACTTGTTGACCGCTGCAAAGTTGACTTTTGACTTCATCTTTGACTTCATCAAATCAATGAGATCTTTGCCAAAGTATTTCACTAAGATCTTCATTACTTTCAGTCTCCCCCTATTTGATGAAGACAAACACCATTTTGAAAAACAAACTCTGCAAGAGAAGTCACTTTGATAATACAGATTAGTGAGAAATTAAAAAATGTATTAATGTCCTTATTTCTCCCCCTAACACTTATTTCTCCCCCTAAAATGTTGCTCCCTTAATTTAAGAGTTATTTTTCTAAATTTATCCTAAAGTAAAGCAACTATTTCTCCCCCTTTTGACTTCATCAAAAATAGGGAACAGAAGAGAAAATAATGAAATGCAAAGGTTTTCAACAGTTTGAGTTTTTGAAAAGAAAAAGAAATCAATACTTTACTCATGTAAAGATAAATTAAAGTTGATTCAAACTTATCTTCATTAACACGTTTGTAATGAATACAATTAACACGTGTAAAGATAAGGGAATCACGCTTTAGTAGCATGTTGCAGGAACAACCATTAACTAAAGCCTTTAATTTTTCCTTCCAGAATAAAAATCAATTAAAAACAGAACAAAATCGATTAAAATGTTCTTGGTAATTATTTTAATCGATTGAAAGAAAGATTTAATCGATTAAAACATTTAAGAATTTGAAAACATGAAACTTTAGTGCAATTAATCGATTATTTCGACTTTTTGTCGATTAAAACAGTAATAAAAACTGTGGAATAAATTCTTTTAATCGATTTAAAGGATTTTGTATTGATTAAAACATTCAGCTTTGAAAATTCTGACATATCTGATGCGAATTTCTTATATTGATTATCTTTTTTTTACTAATAGATCCAATAATATCAGAATTAAAATTCTCAGGGATCTATGAGCTAATTTTATCTATGTCAGTTTCATCCAAATTAAAACCTATATTATATCAGTCAAAGTTAAAGCAAAAGTGCCTGGTATATAACCAGTAATATTACAGACCCAAAAAAATAAGCATTTTTTAAAAAGCAATAAGAGATAAGGTAAGAAGGGACCCTTTTTATCCATACTTCCCTGATTATTTGTGTCCGGTATCAAAATTCATGATTCAGTCATTTGATCCTTACCAACTTTAAAAGGCCATAGTCTTCACTTTTTGCTGAAACCAATTTTGTTTTATCAACCATTTAGACACCAACAACTGTTTTTCCTGTATCAGTAATAGACACGGAAACTTTTCCTGAAAAGGAATCTTTTGCATGGCATTTACTGTTACTCTTTTCTGCATAACAGTCCACGGTTGACCTTACAATGTAATTATCTTCTACTACACATTAGAGGCAAAACCATGTACTGACTGACATACATTCAGTATCAAATCCCACACAGAATGCACGATACCATAAATTGCATGAATCACAGGTTAATGATGTATCGAGATTAGATTCTCCTTTAATAGTAGCCAATCCATTTCAAACCTTGCAGTCATCACCATTCAAGCAAATAACTACATTCTCAATGTAGTATGTAGGAAATGATAGCGTGTTATTCCTCCCTTCAAATGGATCAGTCATTATCATCTTTGAGGAATGAATTTTCTTCAACTTTGTTGTTTCCAGTGGTATCATATGTTAGAAAAATAGTTTTAAATCAAGAGGGCGGGTGAATTGATTTTTGAAAGTTTTTCGCAATAAACAGATTATCTAATTCGAAAATTAAGTTTACTAATCAATTCACGAATCACAAAGCAATTAAACAATACAAGCGCAGCAACTGAATTTAAAGAGAGAAAGGTTAGGAAAGATTTCACCGGTAATTTTATACTAGTTCACCCAATACCAGGGCTACGTCCAGTCTCCAGCCAAATTCCAGCTGGGTTCCACTAGAATAGATGTTTTACAGACTCAACAATCTTACACCTACTCTAACACCAGAACCAATTTCCAGTTCCTGACTTTAACCTTTCCACCAAGAACCAAATTCCAGTTCTTGATAACCTCTACAACCAAATTCCAGTTGCAGAGAAACCAGTGCCCAAATTCCAGGCACCAAGCCTTTCACCAAGAACCAAATTCCAGTTCTTGATAACCTCCACAACCAACTTCCAGCTGCAGAGAAACTTGTGCCCAAATTCCAGGCACAACACAATAACCACAAGAACCAAATTCCAGCTCCTGTGCTCAACCTCTCCACCAAGAACCAAATTCCAGTTCTTGGAGACCTCTGCAACCAAATTCCAGCTGCAGAAAACTTGTACCCAAATTCCAGGTACAACACAATACAAAGAAATGAAAAGCAATTGAAAAGAAGAAACTTAGAAAGCTCAAACCGGATTACGCTTATCCACTGTAAGTTCCTCCTTCAAAGAATGCAAAAGTGCCTCAAGAAAGATTTCAAAAGAAGTTCACAAAGCAGTTACGAATCTTTCTTGGAAAAGGATGCTTAATTGTTGCTTGAATTGATTGCTTTGGATGTTTAAAAACTGATGTTCAATCTCTGTTTAAAAGTTTCAAGCAAAACTGTTTTTAAAGAGAATTTTCAAATCTGCTGCATTAATTAATCTGTTGAAAGTTTGTTTTAATCTGTTGAAATAGCCGTTATAATCTGTTAAAAGTCCTTTCAACCCATTAATGCGTTCTTGTTCTTTAACAAAATTGTTTTAGCTGATACAACCACGTTTTTATCAGTTAAAACATTTTACAAACATTTTCAAAGAGTAATTCAATCGATTGATTCGCGTATTAATCGATTGATTTGCTTAAAAACCTTCTTATAAAACTTTCCAAGTTATTTTAGCTGATATAAAGTCGTTTTAATCGATTAAAAACCTGCACAGAATTTTTCTAAGTTGTTTTAATCGGTTGAAATACGTTTTAATCGATTGAAACTCTGTACAAAGATTTTCCAAGTTATTTTAATCGATTGAAATTCGTTTTAATCGATTGAAATAAGTCTGATCGGTCATAATTCAATTCTAATCGATCATAACCAACTCTGATCGGTCATAATTTCATTCTGATCGATCATCCTGACTTCCAAAGTGGTTTTAATCGATTAAAACGTGTTTTAATCGATTAAAATAAGTCTGATCGCTCATTTTTAACGTCTGATCGATTATATTTCATTCTGACCTGTCATATTCGAATTCTAATCGGTCATAAAGGGTTTTAATCGATTAAAAGAAGTTTGTATCGATTAAAATACTGTAAAAACACTTCTTTACGCATTCTAAGTGATTTTAATTGTTTCTTTTAAAACTATATCAGTTAAAAACATTGTTAAGAAAGTTCTTTGTCAAAATGCTTTTGTTTGATTTGTTTAAAACTATTTTTGAGGCATTTTGCAAATTGAGTGAAGGAGCTTCATGCAGTGGAAAAAGGTAAAGTGGTTTTACCTAAGCTTTTTGTTAAGACACACTAAGTCTTCGACTCCATTCTTCGAGTGACTTGTTTGATCATTGCGAGTTGACCTTTGACTTTATCTTTGACTTCATCAAATCAATGAGATCTTTGCTAGTATCACTTTCGGTCTCCCCTATTTGATGAAGACAAACACTATTTTGAAAAAACAATCTACTGCAAAATAAGTCACTTGATAATGAGGTTAGGTGAGAAATATAAAAATGTAATAATGTTTTATTTCTCCCCTAAAACTTATTTCTCCCCTAAACTCGTTGCTCTTAAATTTATCTTAAAGTGATGCAACTATTTTTCCCCCTTTTGACTTCATAAAAAATAGGGTATAGAAGGGAAATAAAAAATGTAAGATTTGAAATGTGCTCAAGTTTTTTTTGAAAATAAAAAGTGAATCAATATTTCACTCATGAAAAGAATCAATTAAAGTTGATTCAAACTTATCTCCATTAACACGTTTGTAATGAATACAATTAACACGTGTAAAGATAAGGGAATCACGCTTTAGTAGCATGTTACGAGAACAACCATTAACTAAAGCCTTTAATCCTCTTTTCAGAATAAAAATCGATTAAAAAGCAGAGCATAATCGGTTAAAATGTTCTTGGTAAATGATTTTAATCGATTGAAAGAAAGGTTTAATCGATTAAAACATTTAAGATTTTGAAAACATGAATTTTTAGTAAAAACAATCGATTATTTCGACTTTAAATCGATTAAAACGATAATGAAAACTGTTGTTTAAGTTTATTTAACCGATTAAAAGGTGTTTTTATTGACTAAAACAACCAGATTTTGAAAACCATGATATATCTGATGCTAATCTTTTATATGTAATCTATTGGATATGTTGTGAGCTGATTGTCTAGATTACTATCAACTATATTGATTGTCTTTTTACTAACAGATTTAACAATATCGGATTTTAGATTTTTAGGGATCTATGATCTACTTCTATCTATGCCAGTTTAATCTCAATTAGACCCTAAATCATATCAATCAAGGTTAAGGAAAATGTACCTGGTATAACACCAGTAATATTACGATCCAAGCAAAAAATATAAAGATAGAAATAAGCGAGAAGATAAAGATGATGATGTAGATTAGTCATCCCAATTCCCCGATTAAGCTGCAAATCTTCCGAGTTTGGTGATCATTCATTTGATCCCCACCAATATCAAAAGATAATAGACTTTCCTTTTGCTTTGGAACCAATTTTGCTCTATCAACTATTGAGACAACAACAATTGTCTCTCCTATATCGACAATGAACACGAAACTTTTCACGAAAAGAAATCTTTTAGCGAGTTCTTGTTACTATTGACTCGCATTACAGTCCATGGTTGACACCACAATGGAATTTCTACTACACATCGAGGCCGAATCATGTACTCGACAGACGTACATTCACTATCAAATCCCACACAGAATGCACAATACCATAAATTACATGAATCACAGGTTAATGATGTACCGAGATCGGAATTTCCTTCCATAATAGTCAACCCATTTTGAACCCTGCAGTTATCATTATCCAAGCAAATAGCTGCATTCTTATTAATGTAGTATGATGGGTGTTATTCTCACTTTCAGTGAACCAGTCATCATTATCTTTGAGGAATGAATCATTTTTAACTTTGTTGTTTCCAGTGGTATGATATGCACAATTTGTTAACTAAAACTTATTCTGGTAGAGTGGGCAATGATTAGTAATGCATACAATGAGAACTAGTGATGACGATAATCCGGAACTTTCACTATATTTGCCTTGACGAGGGAACAAATCAACGGTTTAAAATTTATCCCTGTACACACATTCTCTGTGCCACGTTATTCAATTCTTGAATTGCTTGTCCCAGATTGGTTTCCTTACGGTGTCACCTCGTGACATTGATGATTAAAGCTAATTCTTAAATTTGCACGGTTCCAATGAATTTCACCAAGAGTTTTGAACCAATGCATGCTCAAGATTATTTCAAATATATTGCTTGGTAATATCAAAAAATCTAATGTAAACATTTGTTCATTGAACTTCCTAGTAATCAACAACTTATTACCGGAAGCAACTATCATCTGAAAAATCTTTGATAAACTATGTTTTCGAGTCCTAACAGCTTGACCTTGTTTGTAACTAGTGTCTATAAGAAAAGTTACGAGTCTATTCTTTAATAATTCCTTTGATTTTCAATGTATTACTACGCGAGCATTCCATGTAAAGTATTAAGAGAGATGTAGACGTCTACGACTTGAATCATGACTATGTTAAAATAACTTTTTCATCTATGGATAACTTTCCCACATGTAAAGTTTGCGGTAATTCAATCGGCAATAACTTTCCCACATTTATTCCACTAGTCTTAGTTTCTAATTCAAGGATTTGTTCGGCATGTGCCATTTAAAGGAAATTGGGTGTTTCATAACGAGATAACTTGAATCGGACATGTCCGAGACTCATTTATGATTATCTGATCGCTACTGAGGCACAATTTACGGGACAGTGGGTGAAAGTATTATGCAGATTTTGTTTATCAAAGAAACTGGGTTTTTGATTCAAATTGGCCTATCAAACTTTAATTAGATGTTATAAATCTTGTTTTAGAACCTAATTAATCGATTGATCAACTAATTATCTATTAATTTCATTTTTCCTATTAGGTTTGAAAACGATTACAGGTGAATTAATCGATTGGTTTATAAAAGAATCGATTAGTTTGGTATAAAATGTGATCAATAAAATGACACCAGAATTTAAATCGATTAAAGCGTAAATTTCAATCGATTAATTTTGATACCTAAGTGTTTTTAGTTGATATACGAGTTATTATAATCGATTAAAACATTTAAACCAAAATCCTGAGATCAGTTCAATCGATTATTTCGACATTTTAATCGATTAAAATGGTACGGACAGATGTTACGTAAGTTATTTTAATCGATTAATATTGTTATATATCAATTAAAACAATTAGTTTAAATACTCAGAACCTGATTTAGCGACTACGATCTTCAAGGGATTCCCGAGACTTGTTCCTGCAAAACAAATTAAGAATTGTTACGGTACCCTTTATAATTGCTGGGTCTGATCAGGTTATTTGGAAAGAATTAATCTTTGGAACCCATTTCATTCTACCTTTAGGAATGGCATACTTTTTGATTCTGCAATTTTTAACGAGTGCCCTTTTTTCATACGAGTAAGAGCATTTAATTACAAAGTATGAATTCCTATTTGTTTTTGTTTTCTTGGATCTAGATTTAAATCCTATTCAGATTTGTCAAAAATTAATTTTTGAGATCCAAGTAATACATCTAGATTGGCTTTCCCTTGTGTGAATCTTGAAATAGTTTGAGATAGAAAGTCAATTTTCTTTTGCAATTCGAACGGTTATTGCATGGTTTATTGCATTCACAATCGAATTAGCATGAATCGGTTTCAAGAAGTCACGCTCAGTTTCATTTTCAAGAATTTGTTTTTCTAGAGAATCAACTTTATTTACTAGCCGAGTTGTTTAGCCCTTTCGACCTATCATTTTCTTTTTGAAGTTTCTTAGCCTCTTCATGCATTTCATTAAATGCTTCTTGTAATGCATCATAATTGACCAAATTTGAAGAGGAGCTAGAACTTACATGATCGAATTTTACGGGCATTCTATCTTGACATGGCCACTTGGTATTTGGTGATTACGAGTTGACCATTAAGCATATCTACTGGTGCTTCTTCATAGGTCTTTTCAAGGATCTTCCACATTTGTGCAGCGAGTTTGACAATGTGCAATCCTAAAAAAATCATTTCTATTAAGAGCGGAAGAGATGATATTTTTGGCAATACAATCATCTTGAATTACGTTAGCAATATCGAGTTTCTGTTCAATAACATTCCAAGCATTTATACTAACGAGATTCAATGAAGATTTTCATCCTTAGTTTCCAGAATAGATAATCTGTTCCACACAACGGTGGAGGTCTATCAATATACGCTCCCTCGAGAAAATGCCATGGATCGAAGTAACTTGAGTAACTTTCAAGCACCTCGCTCGATGCCAATTGTTAGAAAAGTAGTTTTAAATCAAGAGGGGGTGAATTGATTTTTGAAAGTTTTTCGCAATAAACGGATTATCTAATTCGAAAATTAAGTTTACTAATCAATTCACGAATCACAAAGCAATTAAACAATACAAGCGCGACAAGCTGAATTTAAAGAGAGAAAGGTTAGGAAAGATTTCACCGGTAATTTTATACTTGGTTCACCCAATACCAGGGCTACGTCCGAGTCTCCGACCAAATTCCAGTGGGTTCCACTAGAATAGATGTTTTACGAGACTCAACAATCTTACACCTACTCTAACACCGGAACCAATTTCCAGTTCCGACTTTAACCTTTCCACCAAGAACCAAATTCCGAGTTCTTGATAACCTCTACAACCAAATTCCAGTAGCGAGAGAAACCGAGTGCCCAAATTCCAGGCACCAAGCCTTTCACCAAGAACCAAATTCCAGTTCTTGATAACCTCCACAACCAACTTCGATTGCGAGAGAAACTTGTGTCCAAATTCCAGGCACAACACGATAACCACAAGAACCAAATTCCAGTTCCTGTGCTCAACCTCTCCACCAAGAACCAAATTCCAGTTCTTGGAAACCTCTGCAACCACATTCCAGATGCAGAAAACTTGTACCCAAATTCCAGGTACAACACAATACAAAGAAATGAAAAGCAATTGAAAAGAAGAAACTTAGAAAGCTCAAACCGGATTACGCTTATCCACTGTAGGTTCCTCCTTCAAAGAATGCAAAAGTGCCTCAAGAAAGATTTCAAAAGAAGTTCACAAAGCGATTGTGAATCTTTCTTGGAAAAGGATGCTTAATTGTTGCTTGAATTGATTGCTTTGGATGTTTAAAAGCTGATGTTCAATCTCTGTTTAAAAGTTTCAAGCAAAGCTGTTTTTAAAGAGAATTTTCAAATCTGCTTGCATTAATTAATCTGTTGAAAGTTTGTTTTAATCTGTTGAAATAGCCGTTATAATCTGTTAAAAGTCCTTTCAACCCATTAATGCGTTCTTGTTCTTTAACAAAATTGTTTTAGTCGATACAACCACGTTTTTATCAATTAAAACATTTTACAAACATTTTCAAAGAGTAATTCAATCGATTGATTCGCGTATTAATCGATTGATTTGCTTAAAAACCTTCTTATAAAACTTTCCAAGTTATTTTAGTCGATATAAAGTCGTTTTAATCGATTAAAAACCTGCACATGAATTTTTCTAAGTTGTTTTAATCGGTTGAAATATGTTTTAATCGATTGAAACTCTGTACAAAGATTTTCCAAGTTATTTTAATCGATTGAAATTCGTTTTAATCGATTGAAATAAGTCTGATCGGTCATAATTCAATTCTGATCGATCATAACCAACTTCGATCGGTCATAATTTCATTCTGATCGATCATCCTGACTTCCAAAGTGGTTTTAATCGATTAAAACGTGTTTTAATCGATTAAAATAAATCTGATCGCTCATTTTTAACGTCTGATCGATTATATATCATTCTGACATGTCATATTCGAATTCTAATCGGTCATAAAGGGTTTTAATCGATTAAAAGAAGTTTGTATCGATTAAAATACTGTAAAAACACTTCTTTACGCATTCTAAGTGATTTTAATTGTTTCTTTTAAAACTATATCAGTTAAAAACATTGTTAAGAAAGTTCTTTGTCAAAATGCTTTTGTTTGATTTGTTTAAAACTATTTTTGAGGCATTTTGCAAATTGAGTGAAGGAGCTTCATGCGGTGGAAAAGGTAAAGTGGTTTTACCTAAGCTTTCGTTAAGACACACTAAGTCTTCGACTCCATTCTTCGAGTGACTTGTTTGACTGTTGCAGAGTTGACCTTTGACTTTATCTTTGACTTCATCAAATCAATGAGATCTTTGCTAGTATCACTTTCATCATATACTGGAACACATGTATACAAAATAGAACTAGTGATGACAGCAGTCCAGGATTCCCCGGTCAATGACCATATCCCTACATATTTCATACATCACTATTATCATGGGCATCAAAACATCTGAAATTCCTTTAGAATCACTGACACTACAAGAAAAATGACATTTAGCCACCGAAATTAGCGACCGAATTTTTTCGGTCGCAAATAGCGACCGATTTAATTTTGGTCGCAAATAGCAACCGATTTAGCGACCACTTTAATTCAGTCGCAATTAGCGACCGATTCAGCGACCACTTTAATTCGGTCGCAATTAGCGACCGATTTAGCGACCAAAATATGAATTGGTTTTCATTTTATTATTTAGCGACCGAAATAGCGACCAATAATTTGCGTCGCAAAATTTCGGTCGCTAAATCGGTGGCTATTCCACACTAAAATAAAAAAATCATTTAGCGACTGATTTAGCGACCGAATTACAAATTGAAATAGTGACCAGAATTATAATCGATACGCTAATGAGAAAATAGCGACCGAATTGAAATCGGTACGCTAATGAATATTATTTTTTTATTATATTTAAATTTTTTTTATAAATATACTTTAATTTTTTAGTATATTTTTTACAATTTATTTTTTAAAAGTAATTTAGTTTTTAAAAATAATTTAATTTTTAAAATATACTTTAAAAATAAACTTTGGTCTCAATATTAACAAAATGAATTGTAATAAATCAAATTTATTAAAAATTTAAATTGTAATAAATTAAGACTAGAGTGATGTTAACTATTCAATACATTGTTTAAGAAAAGTTTAATAACAAATATTCTTGAATTTATTTTTCAATTGAAAATTTCAATTGAAATTAATTTATATTTTAAAAATTTATATTAAAAAATTGAAGAAAATAGAGATTTAATTATACTTTTAATAAATTTAACATAATAATAGTTTTGATTTTTATTTTTAAATATTTATTTTAATTTTTTAAAACAGAGAAACTATAATTTTAGTTTCTAAATACTAAATTTAAAGAGTTAAATTTATTATTATTTAATCTTTTAATTTTAGTATTAAAAATTTAAATTATATTTTAATACCTTGAGAATGAAAAATATAATTAAACTAAAGCTGAAAATATTATAATACATTTTTGAACTCTTTTTGATTAATTTTTTGTTCCTAATTTTTTATAAAGTCAATTTTAATATTTAAAAGTATTTAACATTTTGCTTTCTGAAATGTTTTACGTATTACCAAATTCCAGTACTGAGAGAAACCAGGTGCCCAAATTCCAGGCACCAAACAATACAAAAAGAATGTAAAGAAATGAAAAAGAAGAAACTAGAATGCTCAAACCAGTTTATGCAATTCTGACTGTAAGTGTTTCTTCTTCAAAAGAAATCAAGTTGCCTCAAGAAAGATTTTCAAAGAACTTCTCAAAAGCTGATGCGAATCTTTCTTGAAAAGAGTGCTTGAAGTTTGCTTGATTGATTGCTCAAGGATGTGTAAAAGATGATATTCAATGTATGTTAAAAAAGTTCAAGCCAAATTGTTTTAATAGAAGATTTTCAAAGCTGCTGGTTTAATTAATCTGTTAAAAGATTCTTTTAATCTGTTAAAAGTGCAGTTTTAATCTGTTAAAACTTCTTTTAATCCATTAATACGTTCTTGATTCTTTAACTGATTTGTTTTAAGCGATACGACAACGTTTATATCAATTAAAACACTTTACAAAAAATCCTCTAAGTTGATTTAATCGATTGTTTCACGATTCAATCGATTGAAATCTTGCAAAACTTTCTTGTAAAACTTTTCAAGTTATTTTAAGCGATAAAAATAAGTTTTAATCGATTAAAACTTCTGTGTAGAAATTTTTAAGTTGTTTTAATCGATTGAAACAAGATTTAATCGATTAAAGCGCTTACGATCGGTCATAATTGCATTATGATCGATCATCCTGAACCCTTAAGTGATTTTAATCGATTAAAATCAAGTTGTATCGATTAAAATATTGTCATTTCAGCTTGAGCGACGCTGGTCTCGCTCGGCGAAACGCCTACTGCACAAAATTGGCATTCTCGGGTTGTATTTACGCTTGAGCGACACTACTCCGCTCGAGCGAAATACGATTCGATCGATCAAAACTTGAAGTGATCGATCATAATTTAGAGGATATAATAGCGGTTAGGAATTAACCGCTATCTAAAATGTATTTAAGATAGCGGTTATGGGTTAACCGCTATCTAAATCATATTTTAGATAGCGGTTAAGCGTTAACCGCTATTAGAAGTGTTCTTCGCTCAAGCGAAAATGAAATCGCTCGAGCGAAACGCCCATGCACAAAATTGGCATTCTCGGGTTGTATTTCGCTTGGCGACTCTAGTCTCGCTCGAGCGAAATCCGATTCGATCGATTATATTTTCTAAATGATCGATCATATTTGATAATTTTTTCAAATAATTAATTATAATCGATTAGTTTTCTAAATTATTGATTAGAATTGATTAGTTTTTCAAATAATAGATTAGAATGTATTAATTTATGAAATTTAAAATTAAAAATATAGATTATTTAAGAATATTAACTATTGTAAAGATAAAGTAGAACATGGGATAACTATAATTGTGAAGATAATACTATTGTAAAGAATATTTTGATATTGTAAAGATAAATTATTGAGAAGATAAATTAACTATTGTAAAGATAAATTATTGTGAAGATAATACTAGTTTTGATATTGATTTTTATTTTAATTATTTAAAACAGAGAAACTATAATTTTAGTTTCTAAATACTCAATTTAAAGAATTACAATATAATTACAATATAATTACAATAGAATTACAATATAATTACAATATAATTACAATATAATTACAATATAATTACAATATATTTTATTAAATTAAAATAATTACAATATAATTTTCTACTTTGAGAATGAACAATATAATTAAGAAGATCAAGTCTAATGTTATTGATGCTAATTTTAACAATAATACAATAATATTATTTTCAAAACGCCCATATGAATGTGAATATTTTGATTATTATTATATAAAATAATTAAAAGAATAAGGTAAATATTATATAAAATAATTAAAAGAATAAGGTAAATAGAAAAGTAAAATGCATGGTTATACCACTTTCCTTTTAATCTATAATTAGTTAGGTATGAATCAAATGTAAAGTCTAATGTTATTGATGCTAATTTTAAGAAGATCACAAAATGTAAATTAAAATAATTACAATATAATTTTCTACTTTGAGAATGAACAATATAATTAAACTCAAAATTGAGAATACTCTTATACATTTTTGAACTCTTTTGGATAAATTTTTTTCCTAATTTTTGATAAAGTTAATTTTAATATTTAAAACTATTTAACATTTTGAATTACGAAAGGTTTTCTCTAATAGCAAATTTAAAAACATAATATTCAAAAAAATATTTTAAGATTGTGAATTCTCGGGTTGTATTTCGCTTGAGCGCAGTACTCTCGCTCGAGCGAAATAAGATTCGATCGATCATACCTTGAAATAATCGATCATAATTGAGAGGATATAATAGCGGTTAGGGGTTAACCGCTATCTAAAATGTATTTTAGATAGCGGTTATGGGTTAACCGCTATCTTAATCATATTTTAGATAGCGGTTAAGCTTTAACCGCTATTAGAAGTCTTATTCGCTCAGCTGAAAATAAAATCGCTCGAGCTAAACGCCCTGCACAAAATTGGCATTCTCGGGTTGTATTTCAGCGAAGCGACTCTAGTCTCGCTCGAGCGATTTTTTCTCTGATCGATCAGATTTTTGAAATGATCGATCATATTTGATAATTTTTTCAAATAATTAATTATAATCGATTAGTTTTATAAATTATTGATTAGAATTGATTAGTTTTTCAAAGAATAGATTAGAATTGATTAATTTCAAAATATATACTAAAAAATTATAAATAAAAATATAAATTAGTTAAGAATATTGACTATTGTAAAGATAAAGTAGAACATGGGAGGAGATGAGGATGATAATATAATGATAGAACTTACAAAAATGTAGAATTGAGATGTTTGAAACAAATAAAATTAAGAAAATAGAGATTTAATTACACTTTTAATAAATTTAAGATAATACTAGTTTTGATTTTTATTTTTAAATAGTTATTTTAATTTTTTAAAAACAGAGAAACTATAATTTTAGTTTCTAAATACTAAATTTAAAGAATTAAATTTATTATTAATATTTTTTAATATTGTTTTAAATGTGGATATCTTTAATATTTTGGACATATAAATATAATTTATACATGTTTTTAAACCTTTTTCTAATATTTGTTTTTAAAAATATAATATCATTTTTAATATTTTATAGATTTTATAAAAGTAATTGGATTAAATTTATTATCCTCTCATATATTATTATACATTTAGCGTAATTTTAGTTTAATTTAAAATTAGAATACAAATATACTATACTAATATACCATTATATTATTTTCATTGTATATAAATTACAAAATTAATAATTTGTATACTATACTATACTAACATATTATTTGTATACTATACTATACTAACATATTATTTGTATACTATACTAATAGTATAATATACTATATTATAATATTATTTGTATACAAAACTAATATCTTTATATATAAATATATAAATATGGAAAGATATAAATATATGTAAAAATATAAACATATAAATATATATAAATATGTAAAGATATAAACATATATCTTTAATATTTTGTACATGTAAATATAATTTATATATATTTTTAAATCTTTTTCTAATATTTATTTTTAAAAATATAATATTATTTTTAAAATTTAATATTTTTTTTCAAATATATAAATATATATAAAGATATAAATGTATAAGGATATAAATAAATATATCAATATATCAATATATCAAAATATTAATATATAAATATATTAATATATAAATATATTAATATATAAATATATTAATATATAAATATATTAATATATAAATATATTAATATATAAATATATTAATATATAAATATATTAATATATAAATATATAAATATATAAATATATATATATAAATATATAAATATATAAATATATAAATATATAAATATATAAATATATAAATATATAAATAAATATATATATATATATATATATATATATATATATATATATATATATATACAAATATATCAATATATCAATATTATCCCCTCATATATTAATATACATTATTAGCATAATTTTAATTTAATTAAAAATTAGAATACAAATATACTATCCTATACTAATATACCATTATATTATTTTCATTGTATATAAATTACAAAATTAATAATTTGTATACTATACTATACTAATATATTATTTGTATACTATACTAATAGTATAATATACTATATTATAATATTATTTATATAGAAAACTAATATCTTTATATATAAATATGAAAAGATATAAATATATGTAAAAATATGAAGATATAAATATATAAAAATATAAATATATGTAAAAATATAAAGATATAAAGATATAAATATATCAATATATAAATATATCAATATTTAAATATATATTAAAATATATAAATATATTTTTATTTATAGATTTTATATTTATATATTTATACGGATATACATTTATTTGTATATAAATATAATTTATTTGTAAGTTATTATTAAAAGATCCTAGTAGCTCGGTGGTTGGAGTTTCGACCTCCAACTCTAAGGTCATCGGGTTCGAATCCTGACAATGACAATAAATCACCTAATAATAAGTTAAACTTCTAAAAAATATAATATAATTAAGAGATAGGAGAAATAAATATAAATAAAAACTTAAATAAGCAAAAATATAATATAATTAAGAGGTAGGGAAAATAAATAATAAATATAATAAAAATGTAAATAAATAAAAATAATTAAATTTGTTATTGATTTAGCGTAATCGATTTAAATCTGATCGCTATTTTTTTAAATTTTTCATTGATTTAGTGACCGATTTAGCGATCGATTTTAATTATTATTTAAATAATTATATTAATATATTAGCGATCGAATATATTGGTCGCTATTTTTTAAAACTTTACCACGTATGATTTAGCGACCACTTAATTCGGTCACTATTTTGGTCTCCAATGAATAAGTGACCAAATTATTTAGCGACCACTTTAGCGACCACCAGATCGGTCGCTATTTAGCGACCGAAATGTAAATCGGTCGCTAACAACTTAGCGACTTGCCCTTTGCGACCAACCATTTCGGTCAGCTAATTTCGGTCGCTAACAGAATAGCGATCGAATTTTGGCCATTAGTGACCGATTTTTTCGGTCGCTAAAAGCGATTTTTCTTGTAGTGTGAAAGATCCTCTTGTTGGTTTGTTGTTAAGGATGCCAGATCATCAGTATAAAATTGATCCCTGTACTGACCATAAAACACACATTCCCTGTGGCACTTGTAGCTTTTCATTCAATTCTTGAATTGCTGTCTTAGATTGGTTTCCTTACAGTGATATCTCGTGATTTTGATGATTAAGACTAATTATCAAAGTTGCATAATTCCAATGAATTTCACCAAGAGTCTAGAACTAATGCATGCCCAAAATTATTTCAAATATGTTGCTAGGTAATATCCAGAAATCAAATGTAAACGTGTGTCCAAGTTATCTGATCATACTTCTTAGTAATCAACAATTTATTATCAGAAGCAAATATTAATTATCACGCAGCATTTCATGTAAAGTATTAAGAGAAAAGTAGACATCTACAGTTTGAATCATGTCTATGTTGTTGTCAGAATAAAAGACTTTTCCATTCATGGATAACGAGTAATAACTTTCCCACATTATGTCACTGGTCGAGTTTCCAATTCAAAGATTTGTTCAGACCTTCGCTTTCCAATTAAAAATTTGTGCCATTGAAAGAAAATTCGGCATTATTCATGATTGTCTTGCCAGTTATTTAAGGTCTGAAAGAAACTAAATTCTCTAATGAATATTACGAGTGAAACTATGGATTTCTGTGTTGCTTCGATCATGTTTGCGAGCATAGAATTGAGAGAAGGTTTTGAAAATATGAAAACGGAAGAAAGATATAAGTTGAGAAATGATAAGTTCGGAACCTGGTTTGATGATTCAGGATAGTGGATACTGCAGACTATTGGGAATGTGTTTGACTTGGTCAAAGAAATTTTAAACACATTATGCAGATTCTGGATTATCATAAAGACCTGGGTTTTTGATTTGAATTCATTTACCAATCTTCAATTTGATGTTATGAAACTGATTTTCAAGAAAAATTAATTAAACAACAAATTATCCTATTAATTTGATCTTTAATATTCGGTTTGAAAATGTAATAGTAAAAATGATCGATTAATTCTTAAAAGAATCGATTGTATCCAGTACTTGGAAGAGATTTAGAAGATGATACTAGAATTTAAATCGATTAAAACGAAAAATGAATCGATTAAATTTGATACCTTAGTGATTTTAGTTGATATAAATTCATTATAATCGATTAAAAAAGTTAAACTCAAATCCCGAGACCATTTTAATCGATTGATTCGCATTTCAATCGATTAAAACTGTACTGGACAGATTTACTAATATCTTACGTAAGTTATTTTAATCGATTAATACTTGGTTTATATCAATTAAAACTATTAGTTTAAATAATCGAACCCGATTCGCAGCTCCGAACTTCAAGGGATTCCCGGACTTGTTCCTGCAAAACAAATTAAGAATTTTTACGGTACCCTTTATAGTTACTGGGTCCTGATCGAGGTTATTTGAAAGGAATTGATTTTTGGAACCCATTTCATTCTTCCTTTAGGAATAGCATACTTTTTGATTCTACAATATTTGATCGAGTGACCTTTCTTCATGCAAGTAGAAACATTTGATTACAGAGTATGAATTCCTATTTGTGTTTGTTTTCCTGGATCTAGATTTAAATCCTATTCCAGATTTGTCAAAAATCAATTTTTGAGACCCAAGTAAAACATCAAGATTGGCTTGTCCTTGAGTGAATCTTGAAACAGGTTTGAGATAAGAAATCAATTTTCTTTTGTAATTCGGGACGGTTATTGCGGGGTTTATTGCATTCACAATCGAATTAGCATGAATTAGTTTCAAGAAGTCACGATCAGTTTCATCTTCAAGAATTCTTTTTCCGGAGAATCAACTTTATTTACTAGCCGGTTATTTAGCCCTTTCAACCTATCATTTTCTTTTTGAAGTTTCTTAGCCTCTTCATGCATTTCATTAAATGCTTCTTGTAATGCATCATAATTAACTAAATTTGAAGAGGAGCTAGAACTTACATTGCTTGGATTGTGGATTCTGACTTGCCATTAGACAAAGGTTGGCTTCTTCATTATCAGAATTATCTGTTGATGAAGTGTCATTGTCATCCCAAGCTATATAGGCTCTTCTTTTTGCTTTTTCTTCTTTCTTCTCACTTTGTTTGTTTCTCTCTGGACATTCCATCCTGACATGGCCCTGTTTGCCACAGCCATAACATTTAAAGTTAGAAGAATCGGTTCTTTTCTCATACCTCTTATGTCTTTCCTTGTCTTGGATCTTTTTCTTGAGAAACTTGTTGAATTTCCTAACAAGCAGTCCAAGGTTCTCATTCTCTTCCTCCGATTCTTGATTTTCTTCAACTTTAAGTGCAATACTTCGTTCTTCTTCTCGAAACTTCTTGTTCATTGAATCTTGTGATTTCCATTTCATGTTCTCTAAGTTTTCCAAACAGAGAAGTCGTTGTCATAGCTGGACGAGATCTTTTGATTCCGATATTGCTTGTGACTTTTGGCTGCCAAGACCTGTCAAGACATTTCAACACTTTAATATTCAATTCTTCCTTATCAAATGTCTTACCTAAGCCCATTAAATGGTTAATGATGTGAGTGAATCATTTCTGCACATCCGCAATGCTTTCACCAATCTGCATCTTGAACAACTCATATTCTCTTATTAAAGTATGCTTTCTGGCTCTCTTTACATCTGATGTCCCTTCATGGGTGACCTCAAGAACATCCCACATCTCCTTGGCGATTTGCACCTGGGATACCCCGAAAAATTCATCCATGTTAAGTCCGAAGTAATTATATTTTTTGCAGGTACGGTCACTTTGAACTTTCTTCTTCTCCTCATCATTCAAGCTGGACCATTCTTTATCCGTAATTAAAGGACCATTAGAAATAACATCCCAAACATTTCTATCAATGGATTCAATAAAGATTTTCATCCTAATTTTCCAAAAAGGATAATCTGTTCCACGTAATAGTGGAGGTGCTGTTAATAGATGCCCCCTCAGAAAATGGTAACCTGTTTTCAGCCATGGATCAAGAGACTTGAATAACTTTCAAGCACCTTGCTCTGATGCCAATTGTTAGAAAAGTAGTTTTAGATCAAGAGGGGGGGGTGAATTGATCTTTGAAAGTTTTTCGCAAATCACAGATTATCTAATTCGAAAATTAAGTTTACTAATCTATTCTTGAATCTCAAAGCAATCAATTAAAATAAAAGCAGCAACTTGTTAGAAAAGTAGTTTTAAATCAAGAGGGGGGGTGAATTGATTTTTGAAAGTTTTTCGCAATACACAGATTATCTAATTCGAAAATTAAGTTTCTAAAAATCTTTTTGAATTACCAAGCAATCAAACAATATAAGCGCAGCAATCGAAATTAAAGAGAGAAAGGTTAGGAAAGATTTCACCGGTAATTTTATACTTGGTTCACCCAATACCAGGGCTACGTCCGAGTCTCCGGCCAAATTCCAGTGGGTTCCACTAGAATAGATGTTTCTGAGACTCACCCTCTTACACCTATTCTAACTCTCCACCAAGAACCAAATTCCAGCTCTTGGAAACCTCTGCAACCAAATTCCAGCCACGAGAGAAACCGAGTGCCCAAATTCCAGGCACCACACACAAGAACCAAATTCCAGCTCTTGCTTTAACCTTTCCACCAAGAACCAAATTCCAGTTCTTGGCAACTTTCTACAACAATTGCAGAAAACTTGTACCCAAATTCCAGGTACAAAACAAGTACAAATGAATGAATAGAAATTTAAAAGAAGAAACAAAGAAAGCTCAAACCGGATTACACCAATCCACGATCAGTATCTTCTTCAAAGAAATGCAAAGTGCCTCAAGAAAGATTTCAAAAGAAGTTCACAAAAACAGTTGTGTATCTTTCTTGAAAAATGCTAATAGTTGTTTGTATTGATTGCTTGAATTGTGTAAAAGCTGATATTCAATCTCTGTTTCAAAGTTTCAAGCAAAACTGTTTTTAAAAGAGTATTTTCAAATCTGCTGCATTAATTAATCTGTTGAAAGTTTGTTTTAATCAGTTGAAATAGCCGTTACAATCTGTTAAAAGTCCTTTCAACCCATTAATGCGTTCTTGATCTTTAACGAGAAAATGTTTTAGTTGATACTGACCACGTTTTTATCGGTTAAAACGTTTTACAAACATTTTCAAAATATAAAACAATCGATTGAATCGCGTATTAATCGATTGTTTTGTTTAAAAACCTTCTTATAAAACTTTCCAAGTTATTTTAGCCGATATAAAGTCGTTTCAATCGATTGAAAAACTGCACATATATTTTCAAGTCATTTTAATCGATTGAAAGTTTGTTTTAATCGATTGAAAAGATTTTCTAAGTTATTTTAATCGATTGAAATACGTTTTAATCGATTGAAACAGATCTGATCGGTCATAATTCAATTCGATCGATCATATCCAACTTCGATCGGTCATAATCTCATTCTGATCGATCATCTCGACATCCAAAGTAATTTTAATCGATTGAAACGTGTTTTAATCGATTAAAATAGTTACGATCGCTCATATTTAAGATCTGATCGATTATAATGCATTCGACCTATTATATTCCAATTCTAATCGGTCATAATGATTTCTAAAGGGTTTTAATCGATTAAAAGAAGTTTGTATCGATTAAAATATCGTAAAAACAATTCTTTACGCATTCTTAGTGATTTTAATCGTTTCTTAAAAAACTATATCAGTTAAAACTATTGTTAAGAAGGTTCTTTGTCAAAATGCTTTTGTTTGATTTGTTTAAAACTATTTTTGAGGCATTTTGCAAATTGAGTGAAGAAGCTTTATGCGAGTGGAAAAGGTAAAGTGGTTTTACCTAAGCTTTACGTTTAGACACACTAAGTCTTCGACTCCATTCTTCGAGTGACTTGTTTGACTAGCTGCAGAGTTGACCCTTGACTTTATCTTTGACTTCATCAAATCAATGAGATCTTTGCTAGGATCACTTTCGGTCTCCCCTATTTGATGAAGACAAACACCATTTTGAAAAAACAATCTCTCGCAAAATAAGTCACTTGATAATGCGGTTAGGTGAGAAATATAAGAATGTAATAAAGTTTTGTTTCTCCCCCTAAAACTTATTTCTCCCCCTAAAATGTTGTTCTTAAATTTATCTTAAAGTGATGCAACTATTTCTCCCCTTTTGACTTCATCAAAAATAGGGAATAGAAGAGAGAAGAATGTAAGGTTTCGAAAAATATGCTCAAGTTTTTGAAAATACAAAAGTGAATCAATATTTCACTCATGAAAAGAATCAATTAAAGTTGATTCAAACTTATCTCCATTAACACGTTTGTAATGAATACAATTAACACGTGTAAAGATAAGGGAATCACGCTTTAGTAGCATGTTTACTGAGAACTGACCATTAACTAAAGCCTTTAATCTTTCTTCCCGAATAAAAATCGATTAAAAACAGAGCATAATCGGTTAAAATGTTCTTGGTAAATGATTTTAATCGATTGAAAGAAAAGTTTAATCGATTAAAACATTTAAGATTTTGAAAACATGAAATTTTTAGAAAAAACAATCGATTATTTCAACTTTAAATCGATTAAAAAAGTAATGCAATTTGTTGTTTAGTTTATTTAACCGATTAAAAGGTGTTATTATTGACTAAAACAACCGAGACTTGCACTCTAAGTAATGTTTGATGCGTCTAAGATGCCTAACTTCGGTGCGAATTTTGAAAAACCTATCACTAGCAAGGGGTTTTGTGAAAATATCCGCTAGTTGTTTTTCGAGTTTCTATAAAAAAGATCTCGCAATCACCTTTTAGAATATGATCTCTAATAAAATGATGCCTTATTTCTATATGCTTTGTTCTAGAATGTTGAATTGGATTTTTAGTTAGCATTATGGCATCGGTATTATCGCATAAGAGAGGGATTTTCCGAGGGTTAAACCGTAATCCTCAAGGCTGCTGTTTTATCCAGAGAGCTGAGCACGAGCATGCGCCAGCAGCAATATATTGCCTCAGTTGTAGACAAAGCAACACATGACTCGCTTCTTGCTGTGCCAAGAGATTAGACGCTTCCTAGGAGATGACGAGTGCCACTGGTACTCTTTACGTCAAGTTTACGACCTGCAAAATCGAGTCGGAATATCCAACTAAATTCGGTTTAGACTCACCTGGATACCATAACCCAACATTTAAAGTCCCCTTGAGATACTTGAGGATCCTTTTTGCAGCGATAAGGTGAGACTCTTTTGGTGCGGATTGGAACCTGGCACACATACGGACATCGAACATAATGTCGAGTCTGCTAGTGCATTAAATACGATAAAGAACCAATAAGCCCCCTATATTTGGTTTCATCAACAGATTTCCCTTTTTCATCGAGAATCAAGGTAGCGGTTTGTTGACATAGGTGTTGATGCCTCCTTGCGGTGTTCCATTTCAAATCTCTTCGACGGTTACGTGCGGTACTTTGATTGATGAAGAAGACTTCCTTCTTGAAGTTGTTTGACTTGCGGTCCAAGGAAGTAATTAAGTTCCCCCATCATTGACATCTCAAACTCACCCTGCATGTCTTTCATGAAATCTTTGCATAAAGTCTCATTAGTAGCACCAAATATGATGTCATCAACATAAACTTGAACCGAGAATTATATCATTATTCGGTTTCTTTAGAAACAAAGTTTTGTCCACCAAACCTCTATGATAGCCCTTTGAGATAAGAAAGTTACTTAACCTTTCATACCATTGCCTTGGGGCTTGTTTGAGACCATACAGGGCTTTCTTCAACTCTGTAAACATATTCGGATGAATATGATCTTCAAACCCAGGTGGTTGAGTGACAAAAACTTCTTCATTCAAATATCCATTCAAGAAAGCGCTTTTGACATCCATTTGGAACAACCTGAAATTTTTAATAGAAGCATAGGCAAGCGAGTAATCTAACGACTTCTAACCTAGCAACTGGAGCATATGTTTCATCAAAGTCTATCCCTTCTTGCTTGATTGTACCCTTTAGCAACTAATCGGCTTTATTTCTTGTGATTATGCCATTTTCATCCATTTTATTCCTAAAAACCCATTTTGAACCCTGCAGTTGTCATCATCCAAGCAAATAAGCGTATTTTTATTAATGTAGTATGATGGGTGTTATTCTCACTTATAGTGAACCGAGTCATCATTATCTTTTGAAGAATGAGTCATTTTTAACTTTGTTGTTTTCCGAGTGGTATCATATGCACAAGTGATTAAAAAAAACTTATTCGGTAGAGTGGGCAATGATTAGTAATGAGGACAGGTGATGACAATCAATCCAGAATTCTAAAACAATATAAAATTTATCCACTCGTACCACGTTATTCAATTTTTGAATTTCTGTCCCAGATTGGTTCCCTTGCAGTGTCACCTCGTGACATTGATGATTAAAGCAAATTATCGGGGTTGCACGGTTCAATGAATTTCACCAAGAGTTTTGAACCAATGCATGCTCAAGATTATTTCGAAATATTGCTAGGTAATATCAAGAAATCTAATGTAAACATTTGTTCATTGAACTTCCTAGTCATCAACAATTTATTACCGGAATCAACTATCACTGAAAAAATCTTTGATAAACTATGTTTTCGAGTCCTAATAGTTTGACTTGTTTGTAACTAGTGTCTATAAGAAAAGTTACGAGTCTATTCTTTGATAATTTCTTTGATTTTCGAGTGTATTACCATGCAGCATTCCATGTAAAGTATTAAGAGAAATGTAAACATCTACAGACTTGAATCATGTTTATGTTGTTGTCAAAATAAAAGACTCTTTCATTCATGAATAACGGTAATAGTTTTCCCACATTATGTCACTCGGTCGAGTTCCCAATTCAAAGATTTGTTCAGCCTTCGCTTTCTAATTTAAAAATTTGTGTCATTGAAAGAAAATTGAATATGGATACGTTTCGAAACAGATCGCTCGAACCGAGTCATGATTTTGATCATGTTTACAGCAGAGAATTGAGAGGAGATTTTGAAAATATGAAAACAGAAGAAAGATGATAAGTTGAGAAATGATAAGTTCAGAACCTGGTTTGATGAAGAAACGGATTTCAAGTTTTTGAAATTCAAAGAGACATTTAAACACATTATGCAGATTCTGGATTATCATAAAGACCTGGGTTTTTTAATCGAATTGGCCTATCAAACTTTAATTAGATGTTGTAAATCATGTTTTCGAACCTAATTAATTGATTAATCAACTCATTATCTATTAATTTGATTCTTGACATTAGGGTTGAAAACATCTACGAGTGAATTAATCGATTTGTTTTATAAAAGGATCGATTAGTTTAATACGAGAATGAAATCAATAACATGACACCAGAATTTAAATCGATTAAAAACGTAAATGAATCGATTAATTTTGATCCTAAGTGCTTTTAGCTGATATAAATTCATTCTAATCGATTAGAACAATTAAACTAAGATCCCGAGATTATTTTAATCGATTATTTCGATATTTCAATCGATTAAAATGGTACGGACAGATATCGGTAAGTTATTTTAATCGATTAATATTGATTTATATCAATTAAAACAATTAATTTAAATACACGAACCCGATTTCGTAGCTCTGATCTTCAAGGGATTCCCGAGACTTGTTTCCTGCAAAACATGTTAAGAATTGTTCTGGTACCCTTTATAATTACTGGGTCCTGATCATGTTATTTGGAAAGAATTAATCTTTGGAACCCATTTCATTCTCCCTTTAGGTACTGCATATTTCTTAATTCTGCAGGTATTTAACGAGTGACCCATTTTCATACAGGTAAAAGCATTTAATAAATGGAGATGAAAGCTGTTTTACTATATGCAAAATAATTCTTGAATGCTCTAGTTTTCTTTCCGATTACTTGGTGTATAACCTATACCACCACGTTCAATAACTAATTTTTGGGAATCAAGTATCCTATCAAGATTATTCTTTCCTTGTGCTAATTTGGATGAAGTTTTTACTAGGTATGATACTTGTTTACGTAGCTCGGGACGAGTTTTTGCAATCTTCAACATTACACATGCAATCAGTATTATTTTCTAATTCTAACTTTTCATCCTTAGTTTCTTCATCAATTATTTTCTTTTCAAGAAGAATGATCTTGTTTTCTAATAGCCTATTCATGCTTTTCAATTTTCTGTTTTTAGTTTCTAATTTCTTTGCTACTTCATGTATTTCAAAGAAAGCATCTTGTAATGAGCTATAGTTTATAGATTCAGAACTTACACTTGGTTTTTGGTGATTCCAAGTTGACCATCAAGCATATTTACGGTGCTTCTTCATAGGTCTTTTCAAGGATCTTCCACATTTGTGCAGTTGTTTGGCAATGTGCAATCCCGAAAAGATCATCTTTGTTAAGGGCGAGATAAGATGATATTCTTGGCAATACAATCATCTTGAATTACGTTAGCAATATCAATTTCCTGTTCAATAACATTCCAAGCATTTATACTAACAGATTCAATGAAGATTTTCATCCTTATTTTCCAATATAGGTAATCTGTTCCACTCAACGGTGGAGGTCTATCAATGCACGCTCCCTCGAGAAAATGCCATGGATCGAAGTAACTTGATTAACTTTCAAGCACCTCGCTCGATGCCAATTGTTAGAAAAGTAGTTTTAAATCAAGAGGGGGGTGAATTGATTTTTGAAAGTTTTTCGCAATACACAGATTATCTAATTCGAAAATTAAGTTTCTAAAAATCTTTTGAATTACCAAGCAATCAAACAATATAAGCGCAGCAGCTGAAATTAAAGAGAGAAAGGTTAGGAAAGATTTCATCGGTAATTTTATACTTGGTTCACCCAATACCAGGGCTACGTCCAGTCTCCGGCCAAATTCCAGCTGGGTTCCACTAGAATAGATGTTTCTACAGACTCACCCTCTTACACCTATTCTAACTCTCCACCAAGAACCAAATTCCAGCTCTTGGAAACCTCTGCAACCAAATTCCAGCCACGAGAGAAACCGAGTGCCCAAATTCCGGGCACCACACACAAGAACCAAATTCCAGCTCTTGCTTTAACCTTTCCACCAAGAACCAAATTCCAGTTCTTGGCAACTTTCTACAACAGTTGCGAGAAAACTTGTACCCAAATTCCAGGTACAAAACGAGTACAAATGAATGAATAGAAATTTAAAAGAAGAAACAAAGAAAGCTCAAACCGGATTACACCAATCCACGGTCAGTATCTTCTTCAAAGAAATGCAAAGTGCCTCAAGAAAGATTTCAAAAGAAGTTCACAAAAACAGTTGTGTATCTTTCTTGAAAAATGCTAATAGTTGTTTGTATTGATTGCTTGAATTGTGTAAAAGCTGATATTCAATCTCTGTTTCAAAGTTTCAAGCAAAACTGTTTTTAAAAGAGTATTTTCAAATCTGCTGCATTAATTAATCTGTTGAAAGTTTGTTTTAATCTGTTGAAATAGCAGTTACAATCTGTTAAAAGTCCTTTCAACCCATTAATGCGTTCTTGATCTTTAACGAGAAAATGTTTTAGTTGATACGACCACGTTTTTATCAGTTAAAACGTTTTACAAACATTTTCAAAATATAAAACAATCGATTGAATCGCGTATTAATCGATTGTTTTGTTTAAAAACCTTCTTATAAAACTTTCCAAGTTATTTTAGCTGATATAAAGTCGTTTCAATCGATTGAAAAACTGCACATATATTTTCAAGTCATTTTAATCGATTGAAAGTTTGTTTTAATCGATTGAAAAGATTTTCTAAGTTATTTTAATCGATTGAAATACGTTTTAATCGATTGAAACAGATCTGATCGGTCATAATTCAATTCTGATCGATCATATCCAACTCGATCGGTCATAATCTCATTCTGATCGATCATCCTGACATCAAAGTAATTTTAATCGATTGAAACGTGTTTTAATCGATTAAAATAGTTACTGATCGCTCATATTTAAGATCTGATCGATTATAATGCATTCTGACCTATTATATTCCAATTCTAATCGGTCATAATGATTTCTAAAGGGTTTTAATCGATTAAAAGAAGTTTGTATCGATTAAAATACTGTAAAAACAATTCTTTACGCATTCTTAGTGATTTTAATCGTTTCTTAAAAAACTATATCAGTTAAAACTATTGTTAAGAAGGTTCTTTGTCAAAATGCTTTTGTTTGATTTGTTTAAAACTATTTTTGAGGCATTTTGCAAATTGAGTGAAGAAGCTTTATGCAGTGGAAAAGGTAAAGTGGTTTTACCTAAGCTTTCTGTTTAGACACACTAAGTCTTCAGCTCCATTCTTCTGAGTGACTTGTTTGACTGCTGCAGAGTTGACCCATGACTTTATCTTTGACTTCATCAAATCAATGAGATCTTTGCTAGGATCACTTTCACAACTGAATTTAAAGAGAGAAAGGTTAAGAAAGATTTCATCGGTATTTTATACTGGTTCACCCAATACCAGGGCTACGTCCAGTCTCCAGCCAAATTCCAGCTGGGTTCCACTAGATTAAATGTTTTACAGATTCAACAATCTTACACCTAATCTAACACAAGAACCAAATTCCAATTCCTGCACTTAACCTCTCCACCAAGAACCAAATTCCAGCTCTTGATAACCTCTACAACCAAATTCCAGTTGCAGAGAAACCAGTGCCCAAATTCCAGGCACCAAACCTTTCACCAAGAACCAAATTCCAGTTCTTGATAACCTCTACAACCAAATTCCAGTTGCAGAGAAACCAAGTGCCCAAATTCCAGGCACCAAACCTTTCACCAAGAACCAAATTCCAGTTCTTGATAACCTCCACAACCAACTTCCAGTACTGAGAGAAACTTGTGCCCAAATTCCAGGCACAACACAATACAAAAGAATGAAAAAGAATTTACAAAGAAGAAACTAGAAAGCTCAAACCAGGTTTATCCAAATCTGCAGAGAGTTTCTTCTTCAAAAGAATGCAAGTTGCCTCAAGAAAGATTTTCAAAATAACTTCAAAAAATTGTTGCGAATCTTTCTTGAAAAAGTTCTAAGGTTTGCTTGAATGATTGCTTAAGGATGTGTAAAAACTGATATTCAAAGTCTGTTTAAAAAGTTCAAGCAAAACTGTTTTTAAAGAGTATTTTCAAAAAATGCTGCATTAATTAATCTGTTGAAAGTTTGTTTTAATATGTTGAAATAGTCGTTTCAATCTGTTAAAAGTCCTTTCAATCCATTAATGCGTTCTTGATTCTTTAACAGAATTGTTTTAGCTGATACTGCAACGGTTATATCAATTAAAACACTTTACAAAACTTTTCTAAGTTTGATTCAATCGGTTGTTTCATGTTTTAATCGATTGATATACTGCAGAACTTTCTTATAAAACTTTTCAAGTTGTTTTAACTGATAAAAAGAAGTTTTAATCGATTAAAACTTAGTACAAAATTTTTCCAAGTTGTTTTAATCGGTTGAAACGCGTTTTAATCGATTGAAACTCTGTACAAAATTTTTCCAAGTTATTTTAATCGATTGAAATACGTTTTAATCGATTGAAACTCTTCACAAAATATTTCCAAGTTGTTTTAATCGATTGAAATGCGTTTTAATCGATTGAAACAGATCTGATCGATCATAATTCAATTCTAATCGATCATAACCAACTCTGATCGGTCATAACTGCATTCTGATCGATCATTCTGACCCTTTAAATGATTTTAATCGATTGAAACGTGTTTTAATCGATTGAAATAAGTTCTGATCGCTCATATTTAAAATCTGATCAGTCATAATGGGTTCTAAAGAGTTTTAATCGATTAAAAGTAATTTGTATCGATTAAAATACTGTATAAACACTTCTTTGATCATTCTAAGCCATTTTAATTGGTTCTTTCAAAACTTTATCAGTTAAAAACATTTATTAGAAAAGCTTTTGTCAAAATGCTTTGTTTTTAATTGTTTAAAACTGTTTTAGAGGCATTTTGCAAAATCATTTGAGTGAAGAAACTTTATGCAGCAGAAAAGATAAAGTGGTTTTACCTAAGCATTTGTTAGACACACTAATCTTCTAACTCTTTTATCTGAGTGACTTGTTGACCGCTGCAAAGTTGACTTTTGACTTCATCTTTGACTTCATCAAATCAATGAGATCTTTGCCAAAGTATTTCACTAAGATCTTCATTACTTTCAGTTTCTGGAGCTCAATGGTAGGATTTACCCTGACCTGATTAAAGTCTTTTTCACCAACTTGTCATTTGAAGGGTCTACTCTAAAAACTCAAGTCAAAGGAGTGGACATTGAAATTACTCCCAATGTCTGGAAAGAGGTTGCTGGACTCAAGGATGAAGGTGTAAAAGTCACCAAAGGGTATACCTCGGAAGTAGAAGAATTTAACAAAGTTCAGTACTTTCGCTCTTGTCTGAAGAATAGGCATGACTCCGTAAGTTCCTTCAACACTGGAAAGTTGAAGCTTGAGGAAAGAGTACTCGCGTTCATTATGTCCTGGCAGCTCACACCCAGGGGGAGCAATCATGCAGTACTAAATGAAGGAGATTTGGTACTGATGTACTGCATTCACCACAGAATAAGGGTGAACTGGGTTTTTGTCATCAAGGACCACATGATCAAAGCTAAGCGGCTAATTGATTTCAGATATCCTTATGCTATATTAATTTCTAAGTTTCTAACTCATTTTGGTGTTGATTTGGAAGGTGAATTAGTTGAAACTATTCGTCCAACAAATGAGGTCAATAATTCTGTCCTTCATAAAATGGGGTTCATTAAAATTGACGGTGAATGGATTTCCAAAGAAGAAGCAGGAAGAGAAGAAGAAATTGAAGAAGAAGAGCAAGAGGAAGATGTCAATACTGGTGTCCCGGGTACTTCTGCAGGAAGATCATCAGACCTGATGGAAGAGCAGTGTCCATTAGAAATGATTCCATATATTCCACAACCTGACCGTGGCACGCCTCTCTCACAGTTCGAAAGAACCATGCTACATCAGATGAATGAACTGCAAACCAATCAAAGGAGGCACATGGAGATGACGGTAGCTCTGCGGGCTCGTCAGCATTATCTGGATGAAAATTTCATTGCCAGATTTCAACACATTGACAATCAATTGGAAGATATCTACAACAGGATTGTTGATCTGCAGTTTAATCAAGGTTCCGGGAACGGGGATGAATGAAGGCTTATTTTTTTCTTTCTTTCTTATTTTTTTCTCTCTTCTGTCTTTTCTTTTTATTTTGGGTACCTACGTGGTACTGTTGGACTGTAACTAAACACTTTATTTGATGAAGTCAAATAAGGGGAGAAGTGTTTGCTTATAACTGTCACTACACACACACACCACAAATCATATATGTCTCTATTCTGTTATTGAATTGTGCAGGTGCAGTGGATATTTGTCTCCATCAAATAGGGGGAGATTGAAGCACTTGGTGGATTTGATGAAGACATATTTGAGTTGATATAGTTTAGTTTGTGGGTGTGTAGAGGGATAAGTTAGAAGTTTAGAACTTAATCTCTTGATAGGCCAATAAATCTTGTGATAAGCGCCTGAAAATGATGCATCTTATTGAAATCATTTTTCTGCATGAAAAAATAACATTTAAGCATTAAAAGAACAAACTAACTTTTTCAATCTGTTGAAAAGAAATTTCAATCTGTTAAAATCACTTAACATAAGGAATATTCTTATAGATTCGAAATTTCAATTGGTTGAATCGCAGAATCAACAGGTTAAAATGTCTTAATGATTTTTCATGCATTACAGGTTTCGCATTTTCAATCTGTTGAAATATTCTTTAAATCTGTTGAAACAGAGAGACCATTTTTTCAGTCTAAGTGTTTTTCAAAACTTCAATCTGTTGAAATACTTTTCAATCTGTTAAAACAGAGAGACTATTTTTTTAACCAAAAGTCTACAGGATTTCAATCTGTTGAAAGGTTTTTTAATCGATTGAAACAGAGAGTTGTCATTCTTCATTAAGCTATTTCAATCCATTGAAAACACGAATCAATTGATTGAATGAAGTTCTAAATGAAATCAATCGATTGAACCGTCGTTTTAATCGATTGAAATGCATTTTGATCGATCATAATTTGATTCTGATCGATCATAACTTGTTCTAATCGGTCATAATGCTGTTCTGATCGATCATTTGCGTCTCTGAATCAGTTTTTATCAGTTCAAACGGTCTGATTCTCTCTTTTACTCTATAAATACAAATATGATCTATCTTTTTGAAACACACAATTTGAGAAAACATTTGAAAGCAATCTTTGAGCAATCATATCCGTGACTTTCTTTAAGCATATATAATCTTTCCATATCATAAGGTGCTTTGATCAAGATTGGTGTTAATCAAAGAGAGAAAGTGCTGAGTTAGATTTGCTTCTGGACAATTGTATTGATAAAGCTTCAGTCCAGGTTTTTTCTTTTCATACTCTTGTGTAAAGTGTGGTTGTGCAGATTGGATTTTGGATCTGCACGTGTTACAGTAACTAGATTTGGTTACTGGGAGGTTTTCAAGAGTCTATCTTGTGGGTTTGTAAGATAGTTCTTGGGGTAGATTGGTGAGTATCTATTGGTTGTAATTTTTCACTTGGTATTAGTGGAACTTGGCAGATTTGTCAAGAACTGGATGTAGCTCTGGTGAAGAGTGAACCAGTATAAATTGTTGTGTTGAATTTCTTCTTTCATCTCCTTTATTTCTTGTCTATATACTTGCTGTGATTAAAATCAACCTACCTACACAAGAATTAAATAAAGATAATTCATTCTTCCAAGAGAAAGTAAGTTTTGCGAAAAAGTTTTCTAAAGTTCAATTCACCCCCCCTCTTGAACTCAACCATTAATTCTTTCAGAGTGGACTCAGCTTCGCCAATACAAGATCCAATAGATGACCTACCTTGTGAAAGTCTAGTTTCAAATTCCTACTATTAGTAGAAACAAATACATGATTAACATGATTATTAACTTTACATATCATAATATACAAAGTTTAAAGTGAAGGTTCTCACGTGTGTCTTTCTAGATCTTTTATCAACAAATTGACCTGTTTTCCTCCTAATGAGTCTGTTGGAAGATCTCATAAATAAAAACTGATCTTCCAAGCTCCTTTACCTACATTACATAAACAATTTGAGATATAAAACCCAATAAATATTTCAAAATCTTAAATATATGATTAAAATACTTACCATACGCTTGACATGCTCATGTGTGTTGATAGAGCCACTTGTGTGAAGGCTCTCACCCTTTTCAGATGCCCTATTTTTTTGGGCTTGTGCAGATTTGGACCGATACATTGGTGGGCTCCAATGTGCTAGCAAGCTGCTCCAAACGCGATCTCCAATCCAGTCTGGTCTGTGACCAGCAATTCTTGCATCCCTAAACATCTCACTAAGTTTGTGAGATTTGAATGCAAATTATTCTTTATTTGATGTTCATGCTCTGCTCTCCACTAAACCTTCATCTATAAAATTATAAATTGTTATACACATTATAGAGAAATGACTACAAAACATATATTCAATAATTATAGATATATACATTAATGGAAATCAATAGTAACATTAAACATCCTTCTAATAATTAAGTATGTACACAAGATTAAGTTACCTTAAAACGTTGAAAAAATTACTCTTTATCACTATTAGGTATCACTCCCCATGTGGCCTAAGGCTGAAGAAATTGTTGTTTAATACTCTTTGTTATAGCTTGTGATGTAACTCTGGACAGAAGAAACATAATTACAAAGAAAAAGTAATACAAGTTACATATGTCCTAAAAATGACTAAAACTTAGTTATAATATATATTTGAGAATTGAAATTAAATATTACCCTCGACCATAAGGTTCAATCATTGATCGATCATGGATAGCAAGATCATCTTCTCCAACCTCTGAATCAACATCTGCAGTAGGTGAGTGACCTTGAGAGGAGGAAGGTTCTGAGGCCACAACAGGGAATGTAGATGGAGATCGAGAAGAGGTGGGTCCCACAACTGGAGAGGGGGTGGGTGCCATGAGTGCAAGAGAGGATGGTATGGGTGGTAAAATAGAGGTGGATGGTGTTGTGGATGGTGCGGGTACAATAGGTATAAGGGGTGAAGGGGATGGTGTAGGTCCTACAACAGAGGATGACGATGGTATGAGTGCAATGGGTGTGGATGATATATGTGCAATGGATGGTGTATGCGTAGTGGATGGTCTAGGTGTAGTGGATGTGGAAGGTAAATCTGTGGAAACCACTTTCAAAACGTAACGTGGTCTCTTTTTCTTTGATATCCCCTTCCCTTTATTACTACCAGAGGGTGGGGGTCGAGGTGGGTCAAAACCTCCTGTGGACATATCTATACATAGAAAAATAAGATTATAAATAACTTCTGATGTAAAAACTTATATAAATTAAGGGACACTTAGTTAATAACATAATTCATAACAAATGAGAGTACAATATGTTTTTATTACAAAATTCATCCTCATCATAATTCAATAACATAATTCATCCTCATCATCTTCATCCTCATCCTCATCCTCATCTTCATCCTCATCCTCATTCTCATCCTCATTCTCATCCTCATCCTCTTCCTCTTCCTCTTCCAATTCTTTAGGATTAGCTTCATAGTCATGTAATCCAAATATGCTTTCAACTTCAATGACTTCATTGCCATGTAACATTTCATCTACTTGGTAAGGGGCATCCTCTTCCACACCATTAGAATCAATACGACCTCTTGGTTTTGTTTTGATTGCAACACACCAACCACGCTTGTCTATTCAAAATGATGGATATGGGACATAGTGCACTTGTCTTACATTATGTGCAAGGATAAATGGATTAAATGGTTCATATCTTAAACCCATTCGAATATCTACAATATTATATTTAGGATCCACTTTTGTACCTCTTCTTGATGGATCCACTTTCTTCCATCCTAATAAGCATTTCCCTCTTCAACGTTGTAGAACACAAATATTTGAAGAAATGACTAATTTCAATAAGAGGATTCAAAATATGTACTGGTAACGCACTAAATGCAATAGGAAGTAAACATTCCTTTAATACATGACAATCATGACTTTTCATGCCATGAATCCTCCCCTTTTCAACATCAGCACATCTTGCCAAGTTGGAAGAATAACCATCAGGCATCCTCAGTTCTTTTAACCAACAACAAACTACCTTTTCTTGTTCAATAGTATACGTGTAGTTTGCTTTAATCTTTAACATTTTGTCGTTAGCTTGTGCCTTTAACTTCAAGTCTGGACACCTACAATACAAAGCTATATCCTTCCTCGACTTCTCATTATCTTTTGTCTTTCCATTTACATTCATCACAGTGTTGAATGTGTTATCAAAAAAATTCTTCTCTATATGCATTACATCAAGATTGTGTCTCAACAAATTATCTTTCCAATACGGGAGATCCCAAAATATGCTTTGTTTTGTCCAATTATGCCACTCTGTATCCTTTTATCTTTGTCATACCACACTCAGTTACGTTTGGTAAATCTTTTACTCTTCTCCAAACTTGTGTAGGTGTTAATCGAGGAGGTGGCCCTTCTACTTCAACTTCTCCCTTTCGAAAGGCTTTAATATTTCTTGTAAATGGATGATCATTTGGTAAGAACCTTCGATGCGAATCAAACCAACAACTTTTACGACCATAATTTAATGTAAGGGATTTTTTATGCTCCATGTAATGTGGACAAGCCCCCTCATCATAAAATTTTGTTTCTTTGAAATATCGTATGTGAGAACACCATTCCACAATTTTTTCAAATCATCAATTAAAGGCTCTAAGTAAACATCAATAGAGGCCTTCGGATTGGATGGACCCGGAATTAGGGAAGTTAGAAACATATATGGCTTGGTCATGCACATTTCAGGAGGAAAATTGTATGGAGTAACAATGATAGGTTAACAAGAATAAGGTCAAGATGAAGCCTGAATATATGGATTAAATCCATCAGAACATAACCCAAGTCTGACATTGCATGGATCAACAATAAAAGTTGGATGTTTTCGATCGAAGTGTTTCCAAGCTTCACCATCTGATGGATGGCGTAATACATCGGAAGTTCTATTGTCATGGTGCCAAGTCATTTGCCCAACAGTTTGCATTGATGCAAATATTCTTTGTAATCTAGGAATTATAGGCAAGTAAAACATGACCTTTACTGGAACTGGCTTTTTATGGGTTGTTCTACTATTATTGTCATGATATCCTGGCTTTTGACAAAATTCACATTGAAGTAATGTAACATCTTTTTTTCCATTGTCATTGTCATAAAAAAACATACACCCACTCACACAACAATCGATCCTCTTCACCTCTAATCCCAACTTTGATACTAATCTCTTGGCATCGTAATAAATTTTTGGCAAATTGTCTTTTATAGGTGTGACATCCAACAACATGCGTGTCATAAAGTCTAAGCATTGATCAGGAATATTCCAATTTGACTTGCAAGCTAAAATTCTAACATATATTGACAATTTTGAATTTGTTGTCCCCTCAAATAATGGTTTATTTGTATCTGCCAACAAATTATAAAACCTTTGAATTGCTTCATTTGGTGGTTCTTCTATGTTAAGACAATTAGGTCCTTGAAATGATTGATGTTGCTAGAGAGAATTGTACATCATCTCTTGCATTGACATAAATTGGTCTTGTTCAGTCATGTGTACATCAATACTTGAACCGCCAACACAATTATCATCAACATTCTCTTCAACTTTAGGCACACGTTCTCCGTGATCCGTCCAAATCCAATAATTTGGTTTGAACCCTTACTTGTAAAGGTGAACTTTGACGATTTCATCCTTCAAAATTCTTGTACAATCGTATTTGGTGCATGGACATTGAATTCCCCTATCACATTCGTAATACTCATATTGTTGAGCAAATCTAACAAACTCTTCAACCCCTATAAAAAAGACTCTTTCAAACCTCTTCTACGACTATAACATCTATCATACATCCAACTACGATTGAAAGAAATACCATCCATGTTCTGTAATATTAAAGAGAATAAGATCAATTGAAGGAATTGTTTGAAAGAAATCGACCATTAGATTTTAATTAAACTATGATTCAAATAGAGTGAAAAGACTCAATTAAAACTTTTATGTTTTGCAAAAGTTGATACAAATGAAATCTCCTATAGACTCCAGACAAATAGTGAAATTGCACTTCACATAAATTGAAACAAAATCCAATCTAAACATTGGATTCAACATAATAATACTAAGCTACTTTTAAGTTGTCAAATCCAATTTAACATTGGACTTTTAAGCAATTAGGCTTGAATAAAAAATGAATCAGTGTACTAAAACATACTTACATATAAAGATGAATTGAAATTATATTTACATATAGCTTAGTTCTTTTGTTTAGCTATGGTGGATGTATAATCTTTAGCTATAGAAGTATAATGCGAATTCAATAACTGCAATTATATAAAAGGAAGAATCAACCAGGTTAAATAAAGAAATGCCAATATTCATGAACTCAACTCACCTCAACACAAAGAAATCCCCTTTCAAAATCAGTATGGATAGTCCCTACAACTTGAGGAGCTTTTGTTTGGCATCTGATTTTCCAGCACTGAACCTACAAGAAGTATTGTGTATCGAAAACAATTATTAACATTGAAAGACAACACATGTTGTGATATTAGACATGGAAAAACTATTGATAAAATTGTTCAAGAGAATTGTTGTACACATGATGGTTATCAAACATTACACACGAAAAGAAACAGTATCCAGACACAAGAAACTATGTGGAATGGCGGAGTAAAATGCCCATAAGAAAATATTCTAAAATGCTCATAAGTAAAATTATTTATCAATTCTAAAAGCTTATTAAAAATACTTAGTTCGTCTATATAGCCTAATCTAAAATTAAACTTAACTAATACACTGAATAATTAGGCATGTATAAAGGTACTATGAGAAACTTTGTTGATATTTCCCTTGCAGCCTCTGTGAAAGGAAGCTATATTTAAGTATTGAAGCTTGATTTTATAATCTATTAAGGTTCAAACTATTAAATTATCCTATCTAAAATCACGGGACATATCAAAACCAAGGCATAGCTATACTCAAATTACCAAGCAACTCAGTCCACAATCAGACAAATGAAATAAGGCCAATCATGCAAAAACCTAAACAAAATTCAGCAAACTCCAATCAGAAATAAATATGTCCAACATGGTCCTAATTAAAAAGACTACACCATCAGAAGCAAAACCCCTTGATCATAAATCATTAGAAGCAAAACCCTCAACCAAAACTGCAATGCCAAATCAGAATAAGGTAGAAACATAAAGCAAATAAATAAAAAAGAAACCAAGAACACGGATCCCGGCGTCGGGTTGACCCTCCATAGGGGAGCTAGCTCATGGCCTCACCTTTAAGCAGGGGACTGGTTGCTGCTTCAATGACACCACTTGCGGCAGCTGCGACGCGAGTGGGAAGGTGGTTCACTGAGAGGTGGTTACAAGATTCCACGTGGTGGTGCGGTCGTGGATGGTGCACGGTGGCGATTTGGGCATGTCGAGCAAGGGCAAATCCACTGCAGGCGCGAGCTGGAAGGCTTGGCCTGTTCAATCAAACGAAAATGGGGAAGAATGGATGAGGGGGGGGGGGGGAACGATGATCTGTGGTAGCCGTGGTGAGTGGATGGGTATGGAGGCGATTCGCGATTAGTGGTGGACACGACCCATGCTAGGGTTCGAGTGAGGGAGATGGGTGATTTTCGATGAGGGTGTTGGGCGAGAGTGAGTGAGGTTGGTGAAGGGGACGGATTGAAGGAGATGATGAGAGCTGGGAGGTGAGGCCGTGAGTCACTGGTAGTGGAGGTGGAGGTGATCGGCGTCGCGGAAGGGCTAAGGCTGATGGTGAGTGGTTGTGAGCGTGATAAGGTGGTGCAGCGGGTGTAGTTGGGTGGTCAGTTGGTGAGGGTGGCTGGGCACATGAATTTGGAGGTTGCCGGAAGGAAATCAGGGGAATAAGGTGGGAATGTGGTGAGATCGGGGAGTTTAGGTTACAAGATAATAATATCCTAAGGAGAGAAATAATTTCACTAATTGTTAATTTACTAACGGATATATCCGCCGGTAATTAATTGTTCATTTATCGACGGATATATCTGTCAGTAAGACCAAATTTCACAAATACTTTAAATTCATTGATAATATCCCTCGGTAATCACTCATTTTTCGACGGCTATATATCCGTCGGTCACTAATTGTTAATTTACTAATGGATATACCCGTTGGTAATTAATTGTTCATTTACTGACGGATATATCCATCCGTAAGACCAAATTTCACAATTATTTCAACTCTATCGGTAATATCCCTCGGTAATCATTCATTTTCTGACGACTATATATCTGTCAGTAATTATCCGTCGGTAATTAATGTTTTTCTTATAGTGTTAAACTGTGTGTGATAGTATCATTAGAACACTTCTTAATATTCAAAGAAGAAACAAAAGATAATGTTGATAACACATATTTTGTGTTCACATTAACAATTTAATGTACCTTTTAAGTATATTTTTATATCATATTTTGTTGTAGTTTATTATCTTTTTTTCATTTGTAATAAATTTGGCTTATTTTGAATAAATGCATTAACTACGTCTTTATCTATTTTAATATTTGTGTACTCTTTTTGTCACAACTTTATATGTACATATCCTTTTTGAATAATTCTTATTTTATTGATTTTCTTATTTTTAGGGTTTTACTTTCTATATATGGAACATAGAATTTTGGGTTCAAAACTATTTTTTGTAAGTTTTAGAAGTTTAAAATGAAATACTAAATTTTCATATACAAGATTACATTTTGTAATTGGACTTGTAAGATTCATTACGACTCAAACTTAAGCCTATTCCTTTTCATATTTAAGAGCATTGTATAAACACTATAGGAAGTGAAGATACACAACAATTACATTCTTTAAACACTTTCATTTTTGTTTTTCAATTAGAAGTAGTTTTGTCTCTTTGAATTCTCTCTTCTATGTTCTTTTTTCCTTCTTCTCTCTTCTATTTTCATTTTGTATTTTCATATTATGTGAATGGAGTGTGCTTCCATGTAAGTCTAAAATGTTTCTTCAATCTACAAATGAAGATTATATGAATTACGAAATTAAGTTTTCCATCGGTTGATTCACTTGCTCCATGTTTGTTCATCTTTCTATAATTCTTAGAATAAAGAATTGTGATTATGATTTGCTTTACTATGTATTAAAATTCAAGTTAGATTTTGATTGAAATTTGATTTAATAATCAATTGTGAATTAGGTTGAATGATTGTTTGATTTGATTTGTATTATTATTCAAATTCGGATTGATGTTTTATTAGATACAATGATATTCAAATTCATATGCATCTAGATTTGTAGGTTGATGTTTCAATTCCATTTCAATTCTATTTTACATTTCAATTTTGTTTTAATTCTTTCATTTACATTTCAATACCATTTACATTCTTATGTTTGAATTCTTTTCAATTTAGCTTGCGCTTAAATTCATTTCAAATCTTCAATTCAATTAATATTTGTATTTTATCTTTTAAATTTAGTTTGTGCTTTTGTTCTTTTCAATTCCATTTACTTTTGATTCTATTTTTTTTTGTTTATATTTCAATTTAGTTTGAGTTTGAATCCAAAAATTTCCAATTTACAAATTATAGGAAGAATATTAGATAATGAATACAATTAATATGTGTCCTTAAGAATCAACCTAGGTTATCTCTATATGACAAAATTTTGGGGAAACATAGAAAACGGTGAATTCATTACGATAGTGAATATTAAGAGCCAATGCTCGTTTTGACATAATTGAAATGGGTATAAGAGGACATTTAGATCCACAGACCCATGGTAAATGAACATATTTACCTCTAACATGTCACACATTGTTAAAACAAGAGAAGATAAGCTTTTGTAAGTTTTTGAGAGGTGTGTAGGTTCCACAAGATTACTCTTCAAATGTGAAGATACTTGTATCCATGATAGATTTGTAATTGCTTGGATTAATGTTTCATGATTGTTATATTTTGATACAATAATTTTTATCTATAGTTATTCGGGGAATATTCCTTGAGAATGTAAGATATGTCTTGACCAAATTTTGCTTCTTTTTTAATGCAATATGTAGTAAAGTTATTGACCATGATAAGTTCGATCAATTGCATAATGAGGCAATAATTATCTTGTGTTAATTAGATATGTATTTTGTTCTATCATTTTTTGACATCATGGTCCATTTGATTGTACATTGAGCAAGAAAAGTTAGGCTTTGTGGTACGGTATTCTTAGGATGGATGTACCCACGATATGTGAAAATATTAAAAGGGTATGTAAAATATCAATATCGTCCTTAAAGTGGCTATTGTTGAAAGGCATATTACAAAATAAAGTATTGGATTTTCTACATAATATTTGTTAGAAGTTGAAGTTGTAGAGGTACTTAAGTCTTGTCACCATGTTCTTCAAAAGATATGATTTTGATACGAGATGAAGTTCTTCAAACACATTTTTATATATTGGATAAAACTATTAAAGTCATACCCTACTTAACCCATTGCAAAGTTGGTGTGAAGAAAAATAATCCTTAAATGTCAAAGAACAAGTGATTAATGAACGTAATAAAAGTTTTTTAAAGTGATTCAAAAAGCAATTTCAAAATGACATTACAACTTTTAATATATTGAAATGGGTATTGTGTGGGCCTAAATTTGATGTCATATGCTTAAAATGTATATAATATAAATAATTACTCATTTTATATAAAATTCGAAAATAAGAAAACAGTGAAGTAATGATCATTGGAATTATAAATATCTTAGAATTATAAATAATGAATCCTTAAATTCTTATAATAGTCAATATAAATAAATTTATTTTTTTATATTACAAACGTTTTTTTAGTATAAAATAAGAGCATTATTATAATAAGATAAATTTTCTCATGTAAAATCTCTCATTTAAGTATTGTTTCAATAATTAAGCATAAAATAACAAGCAAATTTTTACTAATAAATATTAAACTGAAAAAGAAAAACATCAAATATAATAAAACCACTATATAAAGTTTATGTAAACAATTATCTATAATTTAAAATAATAATAATTATTTTAAAATAAAAAAACATAAATTATATTTAAATATTAATTAATTTATTAAATAAAATAAATATTAGTAATATTTTGTTATCGTTTATATAGTCAATTACTGGTAAATTTAGAACTATAAGAAAAATTATTATTTATTATTTAGAATAGTCGTGGATAATATCTAAAATTAAAAAAAAATACAATTTTTTCTACATATTTCTCACAAATGAATATTTGTCGATCTAAGACTCATAAAAAAAATATTTTCCACATAGAACTATGGAATATATATATCTATGAATTTTTTTCTATAACCTTATCTACAAGAAAATTCTCAGGACTTATCGCTAGAAATTTTTTACAGATAATCCATGAAAAACTTTTCACAAATTAATTCATAGGAAATTTCTCACGAATAAATCTAAAGAAAATTTTTCACTAAGTTTGTGGTAAATTTCTTAAAGATATTTTCCACAAAAAATATCCATAGGAAATGATTATTTTTATCATTGTTTTGTTATAATTCAAAATTATAGAATGTATTTCAATATTCTTTATTGATTTTCATAATTCAAATTATGAAGCCTATTAAGCATTAAAATATTAAAAACAAGACCTACACTACCTTTGTGTTAACATCTTTAACATAATATCCAACAAATTTAATCAAAGAATCAAATAATGCAATGTCATATAGTTAGGAAAAATTCGAAACAATTAAAAAGTTAAAGAAAACTGTTTTGTGATTATTGTGTTTGGCACAATCATTTTCTTGTTGATCTCCATCTTATTATACTTGATATTAATCATTGACGAATGTTTGAAATTTAAAATTGGGATGCAAAAGATGAATTAACATCTTAGAGTAAAAGTCATTCTATTAGTTTGTTAGTCTCTTCAATATGGCGAGATTAACTAGAAGATGATTGGGTATGGTATAAGCACGAGTAAGATTGTTAATACCGTATAAGCATTTTATTTTCCTTTGCACCAGTAGTTGCCACCCAACATCGAGTTATAAACTTCTCATCTTCAGAATAGTGGAAGGGGGTATATTCTAAGCTACCAACACATGAAGAAATACCAAACCTAACATCAACAAATTTAGCTTGAAAATCTTCATGTTATGCATAAACAAATGTTATTACAAGGATATTTAAATATTGTATAAAAAAACATATTATCATAAAGAACACTCACACTAGTTCTCTTAGATCGATTACCAACAAATTCCCTAATATTTTTCCTTATATGTGTTTACTCAAAGAGATTATCAAATGACATTTGGCCAAAAGTATTTTAACTAGAAACAAAAACATTATAAACCATATATTGTTACTTAACTAATAAATAAAAATGATTTTATAATGTATATATCATGTGGATAACTTGCTCATGCATGTCAATGGAGTCACCACTGCCATACACTCACCTTTACGAGGTTCTATTTTTCTTGTCATGCTCATGCTTTAAATAATAAGAAGCTACGTTCCAATGGGTTAAAAAATTATTTTGTATACTCTATTCAATCCATGTTAACCGTTTACTAGCCTTTTAAGATTCCATGAACATCTTAGAGACTCTATTTTAAGTTGAAATTCTTCTTAATTTGGTTAATTCTCATTTCTCCATCTTACACTACAAGAAAAAACGCTATTAGCGACTGAAAAAATCGGTCGCTAATGGCCAAAAATCGGTCACTATTCTGTTAGCGACCGAAATTAGCGACCGAAATGGTTGGTCGCAAAAGGGCAAGTCGCTAATTTGTTAGCGACCGATTATATTTCGGTCGCTAAATAGCGACCGATGAGGTGGTCGCTAAAGTGGTCGCTAAATAATTTGGTCACTTATTCATTGAAGACCAAAATAGCGACCGAAAATAATATAATAAATTGGTCGCTAAATCGATCGCTAAATCTGGTGGTAAAGTTTTAAAAAATAGCGACCGATATATTCGGTCGCTAATATATTAATATAATTATTTAAATAATAATTAAAATCGGTCGCTAAATCGGTCGCTAATAAATTAATTGAATTATTTAAATAATAATTTAAATCGATCGCTAAATTTGAATTGTATATTATAATAAATTTGTAGCGACCAAAAATTCGATCGCTAATCTAACCAAATTTGAAAATTTTCGTTTAAAATTTTGTATATCCAATTTGACAAAATTTGTACCGCTTAATTCATCCAAACATAACACAAATGAAAACTTAAGAACTAAAGTCAAATTATTCAAATCATAAAATTTGTACCGCTTAATTCATCCAAACATAACACAAATGAAAACTTAAGAACTAAAGTCAAATTTTGTATATCCAATTTTACAAAATTTGTACCTGCTTAATTCATCCAAACATAACACAAATGAAACTTAAGAACTTAACAACTACTCAAGATTCAAAGTCTTAATATCATAAAATTGAAAATTAGTCCTCTGGTATATTGTCGGTGTCATGTTGACTTGTAGTAGGAATTTTATGAAGGAAGCCAAGATCTATTAATTATTCTATTATAATAATAATCCTAATTAATAATTGAAGGTCATTCTTTGAGGAAGCCAAGATCCGCTCGATTCCGGATCAATGAAGGTGTGACTCGAAACCGCTCAGCTCATTCATTCTTCAATTCTACTGGCCCATTTCACTCTTTGGGATGGACGAAACCCGGTCCAGAACACCTGCACTCTTATCAAATTACTCCAAACTTGTTCAACTCAAATAAACAACAATTTTATACACTTTAGACCCTCTTTCACTTTGATGTTTTTATGAAATTATCAACAATTTTGCTGTCAGATCCATTGATTTAATGAGAATAAGAAGGCCTTGGTGATGATAACAATACTACGTGAATGGAGTTAGAAATGATTGCTCGTATTCATAGAAGCAAGAAGTTCTTTCATTCTCAACTTTGCCCCAATTATTCCACCCCGCAGGCTTTATACATTGATCCATGAAAGTGAATGCAAAAACCACTCTTGCAAAAGGTCTCCATGGTCTTCCCGGATATGCATATGAAGTTCCCCCATTACCTGTGACAACACATCCGCAATGACACCACAAACAAAACATCATGTAAGGAACCAAAATGTTCACAACATAATAAAAGTACTTTACTTGTGTAGTATCCTTTCTTGGACTCGGAAGTTTAACAGATTAACACACCAAAGAAACACTCGTAAAGGGAGAGGAGCAAAATATTGACAAGGAAGCATAGAGTAGTATGAGATTCAAAGATTTTTATTCTAAGATTTCTTACAGGATTCCTGAATTCATTGAATTTTCAAGGGATCATTTCCCTAGCTTCAAGAGAATCCGGTTCTTGTTTTAACCTAGAATGTTTTTTTCTAATTAAATACTCCTAAATCCGTGTTAGCCATGCTTCTAAACATTTACAAACCAAACTGCAAAACTTAAAAGCAAGATCATCTTCAAAACCAGACATTCTCTCATTATCTTAATCGGTTTTCATAAACATGACTCAGTCATGATGATAAACTTCAACCTAGGTACTTACTTGATTTCACATCGAAGAACTAAGAGAGAACATATTTTGCCTTGGAATTGGAAAACAAAGTAAGAGTCACTAACACTGTTGTATTGTAGGGGAAACAAGATGATTGGGAAATGTCTCTTTCCTTGTTAAACAAGTTACAATGACTAAAAAAATATTATGTGGGAAGATGATGTTGTAAGTATTATGCATGATCACACACCTCAGGAATACATAACCAGCTTTTTCTCGTGGAGAGTTTCCGCTCTGTGCGGTTATAAACCTCGCGGACTTGCAATGGATGTGACAATGTTCCAAGAGTGCAAGTACTATTACCAAAAATGAAGTCCACACTCCCTTCAATGTAACAATCTTTCAAGTATTGCTTTCCATAATGTAAGTACAAGTGTGTCCTGCACTAATCACAAAATAAGTTTATTTATCACCTTGGTACCTCAGATTTTCCTCAAATGAAACAGAAGGATAATGGTGTACAAAACCATCTAGCCTAACAATCATGGCCTCTTGTTAATTGAAGATCTTATTATGTTTACGCAACACACACTATAAAGGATACATCATGCACACATAACTTTCTAAAATCAAACTCAGAATAAAAATATGAAGACAGTGAAGCACCTGCCACCCAAGGAACCTGCAATTATAGAAAGAACAACGATCTGCTTGTTACTCGAGTGCCACTGCATCGCCCGCACCCTGCTAGGTAAAAGAGGGAAACAAAAGAACATTGTGCACAAGGTCTCTGCTAAAATTCCTTCATATTTTAAACATAACAATGGTGTTCATATTTTAAACAAAACAAAACAAGTTCCCAAATTGGTCTGTCAAGCACCACCAAATCCGCAGTAAGAGGGATCGAAGAACCTATCTACTTCACAAATCCACCTACAACAAACGATAAAGAAATTCTGTCAAAATTATTTCTCCTATATTATTCACAATGCAAGAGAATAACAGTATATACATTCAAACAAGCCAAACCTTGGTTGAGGGTGTCAGAGGCTGCGGAGGAGGTTAAGAACAGAGGTGTGGCGCGGTGGCTCACAGGGTGGCGTCTGGTTGACGAGGAGCTTTGGTGGAGGTTGGATTAGGGTGAGGGCTGACTTGGGGGGAGCAGTGAGGGGGCTAGGGCTCGCCGGGAGTGAGGAGGAGATACTGGCCAAGGTTAAGAGGAATGGGTGAGTGAGGCGCGAGAGTTAGGGTTATTTGGGGATAAGTGGCGCGAGAGAGAAAGTGAAAAATGTGGTAGTATATGATAGCGGTTAAATCTTAACCGCTATTATAATATCACTTCTAATAGCGGTTAAATCTTAACCGCTATTATATAGCACTTCTAATAGCGGTTAAATATTAACCGCTATTATATATTTTCAAATATGATCGATCATTTGAAAATGTAATCGATCATAATCAAAAAATGTGGATGTCGCTCGAGCGAGATCAGTGTCGCTCAAGCGAAATACAACCCGAGAATGCCAATTTTGTGCAAGTGGCGTCGCTCGAGCGATGTTATTTTCGCTTGAGCGAATGTTGACCTGTTATCCGTCGATCAAAGTTAGCCGGATAATGTAACATGGGTGACCTCATGTTTGAATCAGATGTCGCTCGAGCGAGTAAAGTGTCGCTCAAGCGAAATACAACCCGAAACTTCACAATCTTAAAATCTGGTTGTATATGATAGCGGTTCCACTGGAACCGTTATTAAAAGGCACTTCTAATAGCGGTTAACCCTCAACCGCTATCTAAAATATACTTTAGATAGCGGTTAACCTGGAACCGCTATTATATCTTCTCAATTATGATCGATCATTTCTAATTATAATCGATCATAATAAAAACTTACATTAACTATTTTTTTGAATATTATGTTTTTAAATTTGCTATTAGAGAAAACCTTTCAGTAATTAAAAATGTTAAATACTTTTAAATATTAAAATTAACTTTATCAAAAATTAGGAAAAAAAATTAATCCAAAAGAGTTCAAAAATGTATTATAATACCGTCAATTTTGAGTTTAGTTATATTGTTCATTCTCAAAGTAGAAAAATATATTGTAATTATTTTAATTTAATAAAATATAATTTAAATTTTTAATACTAAAATTAAAAGATTAAATAATAATAAATTTAATTCTTTAAATTCAGTAGTTAGAAACTAAAATTATAGTTTCTCTATTTTAAATAATTAAAATAAATATTTAAAAATAAAAATCAAAACTAGTATTATCTTAAATTTATTAAAAGTGTAATTAAATCTTTATTTTCTTAATTTTATATGTTTCAAACTTCTCAATTCTACATTTTTGTAAGTTCTATCATTATATTATCATCCTCATCTCCTCCCATGTTCTACTTTATCTTTACAATAGTCAATATTCTTAAATAATTTATATTTTTAATAACAATTTTTTAGTATATATTTCAGAAATTAATCAATTCTAATCTATTATTTGAAAAACTAATCAATTCTAATCAATAATTTAGAAAACTAATCGATTATAATTAATTATTTGAAAAAATTATCAAATATGATCGATCATTTTGAAAATCTAATCAATCAGAATAAAAAAATCTGGTTGTATATGATAGCGGTTCCACTAGAACCGCTATTAAAAGGACACTTCTAATAGCGGTTAACCCTCAACCGCTATCTAAAATATACTTTAGATAGCGGTTAACATGGAACTGCTTATTATATCTTCTCAATAATGAAAACTAACATTAACTATTTTTCTGAATATTATGTTTTTAAATTTGCTATTAGAGAAAACCTTTCAGAATTAAAAATGTTAAATACTTTTAAATATTAAAATTAACTTTATCAAAAATTAGGAAAAAAAATTAATCCAAAAGAGTTAAAAAATGTATTATAATATTGTCAATTTTGAGTTTAGTTATATTGTTCATTCTCAAAGTAGAAAAATATATTGTAATTATTTTAATTTAATAAAATATAATTTAAATTTTTAATACTAAAATAAATATATTAAATAATAATAAATTTAATTCTTTAAATTCAGTAGTTAGAAACTAAAATTATAGTTTCTCTGTTTTAAATAATTAAAATAAATATTTAAACATAAAAATCAAAACTAGTATTATCTTAAATTTATTAAGAGTGTCATTAAATCTCTATTTTCTTAATTTTATTTGTTTCAAACTTCTCAATTCTACATTTTTGTAAGTTCTATCATTATATTATCATCCTCATCTCCTCCCATGTTCTACTTTATCTTTACAATAGTCAATATTCTTAAATAATTTATATTTTTAATAATAATTTTTTAGTATATATTTCAGAAATTAATCAATTCTAATCTATTATTTGAAAAACTAATCAATTCTAATCAATAATTTAGAAAACTAATCGATTATAATTAATTATTTGAAAAAATTATCAAATATGATCGATCATTTTGAAAATCTAATCGATCAGAATAAAAAAATCTGGTTGTATATGATAGCGGTTCCACTTGGAACCACTATTAAAAGGGCACTTCTAATAGCGATTAACCCTCAACCGCTATCTAAAATATACTTTAGATAGCGGTTAACGTGGAACCGCTATTATATCTTCTGAATAATGAAAACTTACATTAACTATTTTTCTGAATATTATGTTTTTAAATTTGCTATTAGAGAAAACCTTTCAGAATTAAAAATGTTAAATACTTTTAAATATTAAAATTAACTTTATCAAAAATTAGGAAAAAAAAATTAATCCAAAAGAGTTAAAAAATGTATTATAATATTGTCAATTTTGAGTTTAGTTATATTGTTCATTCTCAAAGTAGAAAAATATATTGTAATTATTTTAATTTAATAAAATATAATTTAAATTTTTAATACTAAAATAAATATATTAAATAATAATAAATTTAATTCTTTAAATTCAGTAGTTAGAAACTAAAATTATAGTTTCTCTGTTTTAAATAATTAAAATAAATATTTAAACATAAAAATCAAAACTAGTATTATCTTAAATTTATTAAGAGTGTCATGAAATCTCTATTTTCTTAATTTTATTTGTTTCAAACTTCTCAATTCTACATTTTTGTAAGTTCTATCATTATATTATCATCCTCATCTCCTCCCATGTTCTACTTTATCTTTACAATAGTCAATATTCTTAAATAATTTATATTTTTAATAACAATTTTTTAGTATATATTTCAGAAATTAATCAATTCTAATCTATTATTTGAAAAACTAATCAATTCTAATCAATAATTTAGAAAACTAATAGATTATAATTAATTATTTGAAAAAATTATCAAATATGATCGATCATTTGGAAAATCTAATCAATCGGAATAAAAAAATCTGGTTGTATATGATAGCGGTTCCAATCGGAACCGCTATTAAAGGGCACTTCTAATAGCGGTTAACCCTCAACCGCTATCTAAAATATACTTTAGATAGCGGTTAACGTGGAACCGCTATTATATCTTCTCAATAATGAAAACTTACAGTATTTTAATCGATACAAATTGCTTTTAATCGATTAAAACCTTTTAGAACCCATTATGACCGATCATATTTGAAATATGAGCGATCAGAATTTATTTCAATCGATTAAAACACGTTTCAATCGATTAAAATCACTTAAAAGGTCAGAATGATCGATCAAAATGCAGTTATGACCGATCAGAGTTTGTTATGATCGATCAGAATTGAATTATGACCGATCAGATCTGTTTCAATCGATTAAAACGCATTTCAACCGATTAAAACAACTTGGAAAAATTTTGTGCAGAGTTTTAATCGATTAAAACCTATGGTTTATCAGTTAAAATAACTTGAAAAGTTTTATAAGAAAGTTTGCAGTATTTCAATCGATTAAAACGCGAAAGAATCGATTGAATTAACTTACAAAATTTGTTGTAAAGTTTTTTAACTGATATAAACGTTGTCGTATCAGCTAAAACAAATCTGTTAAAGAATCAAGAACGTATTAATGGATTGAAAGGACTTTTAATAGATTGAAACGACTATTTCAACAGATTAAAACAAACTTTAAACAGATTAATTAATGCAGCAGTTTTGAAAATACTCTTTAAAATCAGAGTTGCTTGGAACTTTTCACACATCAGTTTTTACACATCCTTAAGCAATCATTCAAGAAAACTTTAGCCCTTTTTTTTTAAGAAAGATTCGCAACAATTTTTTAGAAGTTCTTTTGAAAATCTTTCTTGAGGCAACTTGCATTCTTTTGAAGAAGAAACTCTCTGCAAATTTGGATAAACTGGTTTGAGCTTTCTAGTTTCTTCTTTGTCAATTCTTTTTCATTATTTTGTACTTGTGTGGTGCCTGGAATTTGGGCACTTGGTTTCTCTGTACTGGAATTTGGTTGTAGAGGTTATCAAGAACTGGAATTTGGTTCTTGGTGAGAGGTTAGGTGTTGGTGCCTGGAATTTGGGCACTTGGTTTCTCTACGACTGGAATTTGGTTGTAGAGGTTGTCAAGAACTGGAATTTGGTTCTTGGTGAAAGGTTAGGTGTTGATGCCTGGAATTTGGGCACTGGTTTATCTGCAACTGGAATTTGGTTGTAGAGGTTATCAAGAGCTGGAATTTGGTTCTTGGTGGAGAGGTTAAGTGCAGGAACTAGAATTTGGTTCTTGTGATAGATTAGGTGTAAGATTGTTGAATCTGTAAAACATTTAATCTAGTGGAACCCAGCTGGAATTTGGCTAGAGACTGGACGTAGCCCTGGTATTGGGTGAACCAGTATAAAATACCGGTGACATCTTTCTTAACCTTTCTCTCCTTTAAATTCAGTTGTTGCGCTTATTTTGATTGATTGCTTTGCGATTCAAGAATAGATTAGTAAACTTAATATTCGAATGAGATAATCTGTGATTTGCAAAAAACTTTCAAAGATCAATTCACCCCCCCTCTTGATCTAAAACTACTTTTCTAACAAGCGGTTCCACAGGTGGCGTCGCTCGAGCGATGTTTCTTTCGCTTGAGCGAATGTTGACCTGCGTAAACGTCGATCAAAGTTAGCCGAATAATGTAACCTGAGTGCCTCATGTTTGAATCGTATGTCGCTCGAGCGAGAATAGTGTCGCTCAAGCGAAATACAACCCGAGAATGCCAATTTTGTGCAGGTGGCATCGCTCGAGCGATGTTATTTTCGCTTGAGCGATATTACAAAAATCAGATATAATCATGGATTATTTTCTCATTAGCGACCGATTATAATTCGGTCGCTATTTGAATTTGTAATTCGGTCGCTAAATCAGTCGCTAAATGATTTTTTTATTTATGTTTGAAATAGCCACCGATTTAGCGACTGAAAATTTGCAACGCACAAAAATTGGTTGCTATTTCAGTCGCTAAATAAAAAAGTGAAAACCAAATCATATTTTGGTCGCTAAATCGGTCGCTAATTGTGACCGAATTAAAGTGGTCGCTAAATCGGTCGCTAATTGCGACAGAATTAAAGTGGTCGCTAAATCGGTCTCTAAATACGACTAAAATTAAATCGGTCGCTAATTTCGGTGGCTAAATGTGTTTTTTCTTGTAGTGTTAGATGTCTCTATGTGCGGAGAAAACTAGTTTAATAAAATATAATGTAAAAAAAAATAAAAAATAACATTAAATTCATATCACTAAATGAGTATTATTGGATTAAACAAAAAAAACCTTAATTGTTGGAAAAATATCTTTCTAATTTGTTTTTGGAATTTTTCCCCATGTAAGCCAAAACTCTTCATATTTTTTGTTAATGGTCAATGTGATAGCCTTTGTTGCAATCTCGCATGGATGAAAGCTAAAAATGAAAGTAATGAAGATCTTATTGAACCTTATAATAGAATCAAGATTTGATGAAATCAAAGGTTCCTTGGGTTAAACGGTAGAGTGATTAGTGAGTCTGCATCAATATCAATAGGTATACTCATTCATTCTTCTCTGTGTTAAGTGGTAAAAAGTTGATATAATTATACTTTGAATTGTTATGAAATCACTTAACTTATGTTAATTCTAATATATTTTTCTTCCCATATAGGATGAATTCGAGAATACCTTGATACAAGAGCAAAGATCATAATTGTGAAGTAATTGAAGAAAAATTGAAAGAAAGAAGAACGCTTAAGCAAATGAATGATGCGAGGTCCGACCCAAATTTTCTTATAAAAGGATAAGATGTGTTTTGAGAAAGGAAGTGGTTTTGGGGAGAAGAGGTGCGACTACTGCTAGGGTTTCGTCCAATCTTCATCAATTCCTCACTTTTTCCTCATTTAGAGCATTGTAATGGCCAACATGAGTGGCTAACTTCATTCTCTTGGGATTTGGTGCACTTCCTTTGAACTCTTTTGTATCATGGTCATATTTTGAGATACTAATCTATGTTTTGATATTGTTATTCTTATCCTTTGTGTTTTAGAATGATTTATTCTTGATGTTTGGGATATGATTGGAAAATATATCTTGAACCCTAGATCACGGTAAGAATATTTGTTATGTTAATTGTCAGGAATGGAATGAATGTATCAATTGCTTAACACCATAAACCTAATGCTGGAAAATCTCTTAATTATGTGAGGAATCAACATTTATTAGGTTTTCTTATGAATTTCATGTGTGAGGAATCAACATGGATGATTTGAGTATGTGACATCAATATTGTTAGGTTAATTGACGTTCTTAATGGACATAGCCATTACAAAAGAGGGATAAGGAAGGAAATCAATCCTAAGTGTCTTTAATTGATATTTTCTCAATAATTTACAGTTCTTTGTCATTTAATTTCAATTCAACTCTTTATGCAAAACTCATTCTGTTTTAATCCACTTAGTAAGCATATAATTGAGAATTTTCATTGAAATCGTTCATCGTGGGATTGACTTTTATTTAATCGAAATACTATACTACGATTGATAATTTTGGTACGTTTGCCAATAATTAAACACTCTGCTGCATGAGGGTTCATCATTTGAAAGAAATTGAAAATTCCTCTAAGCATTTTAATCTGTTAAAAACCAGTTTAATCGATTAATATGTTCTTAAGACTAAGATTTAATTAATATACTTTAAGATTAATTGATTAAAATCAGTTGGAAACATTCCTGACAAAGTTTTAACTAATATGTTTTCAAAATAATCGATTAAAACAATTTAAAACATACACTGACGCTGTTTTAATCGATGCACAATTGAATTAATCGATTATTTTCATTAAAGAAGTGTTTGAAAATCTTTTGTCATTATTTTAACTGATATAACTTTGAATTAATCGATTAAAACACTTGAGATGTTTTGAAAAGTGTTCTATCAGTATTTTAATCGATATAACTCAAAATAATCGATTAAAATCATTTGAGATGTTTTGAAAAGTGTTATGTCAATATTTTGATTGATATACCTTCGAAATAATCGATTAAAATCACTTGAGATTGTTTGAAAAGTGCTCTAACAAGTATTTTAATCAATGTAACATCGAAATAATTTATTAAAACAACATAAGAAATTTATGTTAACAGTTTTAATCGATTAAACCAAAGCTCTTATCAATTAAAATCACTTATAAAGTTTTGAGAAATCTTATGACGAATTATAATTGATTAAACTGCGAATCAATCAATTAAAATAACTTAAGAAATTTTTGTATAATTGTTTTAATCGATTAAAACACAGTAGTATCGGTTAAAATAAATCAGAAAAATGATTAAGCATAACTAATTAAAAGAAGTTTTAATCGATTAATCAAGAATTAATAATCGATTAAAAAAGTTTTAACCGATTAATTAAACCAGTTAGTTGGAAAATGACTCTATATAAACAGGATTGCTTCAACGTTTTTAAAACACATCTTTTAGTAATCAATCAAGCAATAATTAGAGAAGCTTTTCAAGAAAGAAGCGCACCACTTTTGTGAAGTTTATCAAAGTTCTTTCTAGAGGCATTTTTACATTCTTACTTGTGAAGAAACTCATTCTGTAAGAGCTGCATAATCTGGGTTTGATTATTCTAGTTTCTTCTCTTTGTTCTTTTCAATTCTTTACTGTATTGTGGGTGTCTAGAAGTGTTGGGCACTAGTTCTGTAGCTGGAATTTGGCTACAGGTTGGTTCAAGAACTAGAACTTAGTTCTTGGTGAAGGTTTGGTGCAAGAACTAGAATTTGGTTCTTGGTGTGGATTGGGTGTTTTGTGATTCAGGTTTGTAATCAGAAACATAATTAATCTAGTGGAACTCAACTGGAATTTGGTTGAGAATTGGATGTAGCCCTGTGGTTTGGGTGAACCAATATAAATCTTGTGTCTTTCCTTAAATCTTTACTCTCTTTTATTCTGTTTGTGCCTTACATAGAACTGCGTGTTTTTCTTGGTTCAAAACTTGATCAGAATTCATAATCTTTGAAATAGATAATTTGTATTCTTAAAAGTGCGAAAATCTTTCAAAGATCAATTCACCCCCCCCCCCTCTTGATCTCAGCCTACATTTCTAACAATTGGTATCAAGAGCAGGGTCTTGAAAATCACTCAAGACTTTCGGTCTAAATCTTTTCATGGCTGAAAATAAATTACCTTTTTCTGAGGGTGCTTCTATTAACAGACCTCCACTATTTTGTGGTACATATTATTCATTTTGGAAGATAAGGATGAAGATCTTTATTGAATCTATTGATAGGAATGTTTGGGATGTAATTGTAAATGGTCCACTAATTACAGAAAAAGAATGGTCTAGTTTAAATGATGAAGAAAAGATTCAAAGTGATTACACTGCCAAGAACATAATTACATTTGTATTTAATATGGATGAATTTTTTAGGGTATCTCAAATCAAATCTGCCAAAGAAATGTGGGAAATTCTTGAGGTGACCCATGAAGAAACAACATATATATGTTTGATGGCTAATCTGGATTCTCCAATCACCAGTGTAAGTTCTGATTCTTCTATTAATTCTATGAATTATAGCTCATTACAGAATGCTTTTAATGAAATGCAAGAAGTAGCAAAAATTCTTGAAATAGAAAACAAAAGATTAAAAAGTTTGAATAATAGGTTAGAAAACAAAATCATTCTTCTTGAAAAGAAAATTCTTGATGAAGATGCTGAATATTCGAAAATGATTGATGAAAATTCTGACTGCATGTGTAAAGATCAAAAGGATTGTGAAAATTGTCCTAAATTACAAAAGAAACTAGTATATCTAATAAAGACTACTTCTAAATTTGCACAAAGCAAAACAATCTTGATGTTCTTCTTAATTCTCAGAAATTGGTTATTGATGACGTCGGTATAGGTTTCACACCTTTTGTTGGAAAGAAAACTAGAGCCTTCAAAAATTATTTTTCATACAATAAACCTAATACATCACCATTTACTACATGTTTCTATTGTATGAAAAAATGTCATTTTGTAAAATTTTGTAAAATCAAGAAATATGTTATTCCAAAAGGTAGAATGAAATGGGTTCCCAAGAAATCATTTCAAATAACTTGATAGAACCCTATTATCTTAAAAAGGGTACCAGATTGTGATATTTTTTTTTTTGCAGGAACAAAAATCTTGAGATTTATCGCTACCCAGTCAACAAATAAGTATTCTAGATATGAAGGATTTAAATTTTTTTAGGAATTGGTTGTTTTAATTAATATAAAATTGTTTTTAATTGATTAAATTCACTTACAGAGAAATTATGAAAAGTTGTCCATACAGTTTTAATTGATTATTCATCGAATTAATCGATTAAAAGCTCTCGGGTTTACAACTAATATTCCAGATCTCTGTTTTAATCGATTAAAAATGATTTACATCAGTTAAAATTATTAAATAGTTCAAAATTAATCGATTCTTTCTTGTTTTAATCGATTAATATTTTGTTGGTATTTCATTAACCATATCCAGTACAAAATTAATCGATTATTTCTCGTTTTAATTGGTTAATTTTTTGTCCCAGTACAAAATTAATCGATTATATCTCCTTTTAATCGATTAGTACTACAACTATATCATTTTGTTTTTCAGGAATAACAAACTGAAGATCTCTGGTATCTTGATAGCGACTGTTCAAAACATATGACAAGGGATATCTCAAAGTTTCAATATCTAAAACTCAAAAATGGTGGTACTGTCATCTATGGAGATAACAACAAGGGCAGAATTCTTAGAATTAGTGATATTAAATGTACAGAATCAGGTATCATTAACAATGTATTGTATGTTGAAGGATTGAAACATAATTTGATCAGTATCAGTCAGCTATGTGACAAAGGTCACAAAGTCGTCTTTGAACCAGAACAATGTCAAATACTCAGTCAGGTTCAGACCAGGTATTGATTACTGGTAAGAGAATAAACAACATTTACATATTAAATACTAATTCTGCCAAAAACTGTTGTCTAATTACTAAAGAAAATGATTCCTAGTTATGGCATAGAAGATTAACACATATTCATATGCATCATCTCAACAAATTGATTTCCAAAAATCTTGTAATAGGTCTACCTAAACTAAAGTTTGTGAAAGACAAAATATGTGATGCATATCAAAAGGATATAATTAACAAGAAGGAATTGATTTTGATGAAACATATGCTCATGTTGATAGATTAGAAGTTGTTAGGCTTTTACTTGCTTATGCCTCGATGAAGAATTTTAGGTTATACCAAATGGATGTCAAAAGCACCTTCTTAAATGGCTATTTGAATGAAGAGATTTTTGTTGCTCAGCCCCCTAGATTTGAAGATCATATTCATCCAGAGTTTGTCTACAAGCTAAAGAAAGCACTGTATGGTCTAAAGCAAGCCCCAAGGCAATGGTAGAATTCAAAATATCCATGATGGGGGAACTTAATTACGTCCTTGGATTACAAGTCAAACAACTTCAGGAAGGGTGCTTTCTTCATCAAGGAAAATGCTGCACAGATCTCCTAAAGAAATTTGAAATGGAGCACTACAAAGAGGCATCCACATCAATGTCAACTAACTGCTATCTTGATGAAGATGAAAAAGGGAAGCCAATAGATCAAACAAAATACAGAGGGCTTATTGGGTCTTTATTATACCTTACGACAAGCAGACCTGACATTATGTTTAGTGTTTGTATGCGTGCCAGGTTTCCGTCTGCACCAAAAGAATCCCATTTCACTGCTGCAAAGAGGATTATAAAATATCTCAAAGGAACATTGAATGTTGGGTTGTGGTATCCTGGTGAGTCTAAACTAAATCTAATTGGTTACTCTGACTCAGACTTTGTAGTATGTAAGCTTGACAGAAAAAGCACAAGTGGCACCTGTTATCCCCTTGGAAGAAGCCTAATTTCATGGCATAGCAAAAAGCAATCACGTGTTGCTCTTTCCACAGTTGAGGCAAAGTACATTGTTGCTAGAAGTTGTTGTGCTCAATCTTTATGGCTCAAACAACAGCTTGAGGACTATGGTTTGATTCTCAATAAAATTCCTTTTTTATGTGATAATACCAGTGTTATCATATTAACAAAGAATCCAATCTAGCATTCTAGAACAAAACATATTGAAATTAGACATCATTTCATTAGATATCATGTTTCAAAAGGGGATTGTGAAATATTTTTCATTGAAACCGAAAAACAATTAGCTGACATTTTCACAAAACCTCTGGCTAGAGATCGTTTTTATAAAATCAGAACTGAATTAGGGATTCTAGATGCATTAAAAATTACATAAATTCACATTTTCTGAATGTTTTAATTGATATAAAATAGTTTTAATCGATTAATTTCATTTATAATGAGACAATTCATACTGATTTAATCAATTAAATATTCTCGGATTTTCAGTATACATATGTCATTCTTGTTTAAATCGATTAAAACATAATTTGTATCAATTAAAATCATTAAAAAAATTCAAATTTAATCGATTTTGCTCTATTTTTAATCGATTATTATTCTAAAATTCAAAGTAAATGCTTTAGATCATGGTTGTTACTATAACATACTACTAAAGCATGGTTCCCTTATCTTTACACGTATTTATTGCGTCCACCGCAAACGTGTTAAAGAAGATAAGATTGGATCAAATTTACTTGTCCTTGAAGGAATAATAAAGTTCATCTTTCTATGGTTTACTACTTGCATATATTTTTTTGTTTGAACTATCTACATTTCTGGATCTGTTTATACATTCTCTCCCTATTTTTGATGAAGTAAAAGGGGGAAATTTATATTGAATACTCACTAATTTGCTGTATATCCAAGTAATTTATTTTGTAAATCAAGATCTTTCAAAGAGATTCGAAAGAGGTATTTCTCTTCATCAAATAGGAGGAGACTGAAAGTGATGAAGATCTTATTGAACCTCATGATAGAATGAAGATCTTGAAGATTTGATGAAGTCAAAGGTTCATTGGGTTAAAGGGTAGAGTGATTAGTGAGTCTGCATCAATATTAATAGGTATAATCATTCATTCTTCTCTACTGCATGAGGGTTCATCATTTGAAAGAAATTGGAAATGCCTCTAAGCATTTTAATCTGTTTAAAACCAATTTAATCGATTAATATGTCCTTAAGACTAAGATTTAATTAATATACTTTAAGATTAATCTATTAAAATCATATGGAAACATTCTTAACAAAGTTTTAATTGATATGTTTTCGAAATAATCGATTAAAACCATTTAAAACATACATTGGCACTGTTTTAATCAATGCACAATAGAATTAATCGATTATTTTCATTAAAGAAGTGTTTGAAAACCTTTTGTCAGTATTTTAACTGATATAACTTTGAATTAATCGATTAAAATCACTTGAGATGTTTTAAAAAGTGTTCTATCAGTATTTTAATCAATATAACTTTGAAATAATCGATTAAAATCATTTGAAATGTTTTGAAAAGTGTTATGTGTTAAGTGGTAAAAAGTTGATATAATTATACCTTGAATTGTTATGAAACCACTTAACTGATGCTAATTCTAATATATTTTTCTCCCAATATAGGATGAATTCAAGAATACCTTGATACAAGAGTAAGGAGCATGATTGATAGCAGAATTGGAGTAAAACTGGAAGAAGGAAGAAGATTTTCAGCATGGAAGTCGCTCGAGCGAGATGGATTCTCGTTTGAGCGAACGTTAGTTATTCTTCTCTGGAGTTCACTCGCTCAAGCGAGACAAGATTCGCTTGAGCGAATATCAGTTATTCTTCTCTAAAAGTCAATCGTTCAAGCGCAAGAAAATTCGCTTGAGCGAATGTTAGTTATTCTTCTCTGGAGTTCATTCGCTCAAGCGAGTATTTTGTCGCTTGAGCGAAAATAGGCTACTTTCGCTTGAGCGAAAGTTCTTGCTCGAGCGAAAGACGCGAAGCCCAAAAGCCCAAATTTTTCCAATAAAAAGAGAAGATGTGTTTTGAGAAAAGGAAGTGGTTTTGGAGGAGAGGAGGCGCGACTACTGCTAGGTTTTCGTTCAATATTTATCAATTCTTCACTTCTTCCACAATTTGAGCATTGTAATGGCCAACATGAGTGGTTAACTTCATTCTCTTAGGATTCGGTGCACTTCCTTTGAACTCTTTTGTATCATGGTGATATTTTGAGATATTAATCTATGCTTTGATGTTTTTATTCTTATCATTTGTGCTTTGAAATGATTTATTCTTGATGTTTGAGGTATGATTGGAAAATATATCTTGAATCCTAGATCACGGTAAGAATATTTGTTACGTTAATTTCCAAGAATGGAATGAATGTATCAATTGCTTAACACCCTAAACCTAATGCTGGAAAATCTCTTAATTGTGTGAGGAATCAACATTTATTAGGTTTTCTTATGAATTTCATGTGTGAGGAATCAACATGGATGATTTGAGTAGATGACATCAACATTGTTAAGTTAATTGACGTTTTTAATTGACTTAGCCATTACAAAAGAGGGATAAAGAAGGAAACCAATCCTAAGTGTCTTTAATTGATATTTTTTTCAACAATTTACAGTTCTTTGTCATTTAATTTCAATTACACTCTTATTGAAAAACCCAATTTGTTTAATCTACTTAGTAAGCATAATTGGGAATTTCCATTGAAATTGTTCCTCGTGGGATCAACTTTTATTTAATCGAAATACTATACTGCGATTGATAATTTTGGTACGCTTGCCAATAATTCAAAATTATGTCATTATTTTAATCGATATACCTTCGAAATAATCGACTAAAATCACTTGAGATGTTTTGAAAAGTGCTCTAGCAGTATTTTAATCGATGTAACATCGAATTAATCGATTAAAACAACTTAAGAAATTTCTGCTAACAGTTTTAATCGATTAAACCAAAGCTCTTATCAGTTAAAATCACTTATAAAGTTTTGAGAAATCTTATGACAAAATTATAATCGATTAAACCACGAATCAATCGATTAAAACAACTTAAGCAATTTTTGTATAACTACTTTAATCAATTAAAACACGAGTCGTATCAGTTAAAATAAATCTAGAAAATGATTAAGCACATTTTAACTAATTAAAATAAGTTTTAATGGATTAATCAAGAAATAATAATTGACTAAAATAAGTTTTAACCGATTAATTAAACCAGTTAGTTGGAAAATTACTCTACATAAACAAGATTGCTTCAATGTTTTTAAAACACATCTTTTAGTAATCAATCAAGCAATCATTAGAGAAGTTTTTCAAGAGAGAAACACGCCACTTTTGTGAAGTTTTTCAAAGTTCTTTCTTGAGGCATTTTTACATTCTTACTTGTGAAGAAACTCATTCTGCAAGAGATGCATAATCCGGGTTTGATTATTCTAGTTTCTTCTCTTTGTTCTTTTTAATTCTTTATTGTATTGTGGGTGTCTGAAAGTGTTGGGCACTAGTTTTGTAGTTGGAATTTGGTTGCAGGTTGGTTCAAGAACTGGAACTTGATTCTTGGTGAAGGTTTGATGCAAAAACTGGAATTTGGTTCTTGGTGTGGATTGGGTGTTTTGTGATTCGGGTTTGTAATCAGAAACATAATCAATCTAGTGGAACTCAACTGGAATTTGGTTGAGAACTGAATGTAGCCCTGTGGTTTGGGTGAACCAGTATAAATCTTGTGTGTTTTTCCTTAAATCTTTACTCTCGTTTATTTTGCTTGTGCCTTACATAGAACTACATGCTTTTCTTGGTTTAAAACTTAATCAGAATTCATAATCTTTGAAATAGATAATATGTATTCTTAAAAGTGCAAAAATATTTCAAATATCAATTCACGTCCCTTTTGATCTCAGCCTACATTTCTAACAAAAAATACAAGACAAGTCATGAAATCTTGTTATATAAAAGTGGAAAAGTACTAACATTATAAAAAATAAATACTTTCCACCAATGGGTTCCATCATGAGAATATCATCGGTTATAGTGTCTATATCATCTATGATTTAAGACATGCTTAATAGAGATGTTCAATAGGTTTAATATGATGAATAGACTTAAAAAGTTTAAAAAATTAGTTAGATTAGGACAAAAAAATTGTATTATAAATTTATTCAAATTAATTTTGATCTAACTTATTTAGTCCATGACGTAAATGGACTTGGGTTAGGCTAGACTATATATGGACTAATATATTTTATAAAATATTAATTATTTTTAAATAAAAAAAGTAATATCATTTTATTAAATTATATATTATTATAAATTAATTTGAGAAGGAATTCGATGAGTCCCTAAGTTCCAATGAGGAGGGAGATACCATTTCTAGGATGATCACGAGAAGCATGACTAGAAAAGAAGTCTCCTCCCCACCCTTAACCTTTAATTTACATAATATTTTCCATTCTCTTTAATTTCCTAGACTCATATTTAAATCTTGGTTTTGTAGGATTACTAAAGGACACCTCTTTTTTGAAGTCTACCACCTTTTTTGGAGGGAAGGAGTCTTGGACTAAAGCATTTGAAGTATGGGCAACCCATGAGGGAAGAGAAGGTCAACCATTGACCATTTAGATGAGAAAGACCACAATTTTGGAGGGAAAGGCAAGGGGAAGCTCATTTTAGGTTAAAATTAGGACAACATGTGCTTGTAGAATCCCTAATGAAATTCCCTCTAGGTCCCTCACCCATATCTATATATAGAAGACTCCCACCTCTTGTAAATGGTTAGAAATTAAATGAAAATTTGAGAGCTCTTCTTTTTTAGTCTTCTTCTTCTCTTAGTCTTATCTTGAACTTTGGTTCAAGTGGCGACAATAAATGAAGCTAATCTTATCGCCTAGATCCCATCAAAGAATTTGCAATGAAAATAATGCAATACAAAGGATGGCCTAGGTTGTGTCCTTCAGGAGAATTTCTTAATTTTATTTAAATCTTGATTTTCAATGTTAAATGCTAGGAAATAGGGGGATTTTCTGATTTTTAATCCAGAAAAGCAATAAACTATTATACTAAAATAGTAAATGAAAGCAATTCACCTAAACTATGAAAACAATTAAAGAAAGCAGTAAATGAAAAGCATTAAAAGAAAGCTTGTAAATCTAATATGAGAAAGTTGTAAATCCATAATAGTAAAGCATGGAATTAAAATCTACTTCTACAAAGCTATAAAATTGTTTTAAGAAACTTTGTAAACTAAAGTTTAGAACTAAAATTGAATAAAAATGAAAGTTAATATGAAAATTGACTAAGAACATTGAAGAATATAGTAAAGAAACGGTATTGATTCTCCAATCATAAGCTTGCTTTTATAATTATCATTGATTTCTAATATTTGTCTTGCAATCATAAAAACAAATCCACAATTGTTCCAAACAATTACAGTCTAATTGAAATTCATGACCAAAACTCAATTTCTAAGTTAAGCAATCACTTAAACCTATAAATTGAATTATGGTGTAAAAGATACATTCAATCAAATAACATCAATTACATTGACTATAATGAATTATAATCGATTAGAATCGTTAAAAATCAAATCTGAAGCATAAAAAACAAGTTTAATTGGTGAATCAACAACAAAAATGAATTAGAATATGATGTTTCAAATAAAAATAAGAGTATAAGTATGCAAATGAATTTGTCTTACTTCTTTGTTATGAAATTCTTAAGGAAATGGGGGGATAAAAGATAAATCTTATTATTCCTGCCTGTTAGTAACATTCATTTACTTATAACTTCCTATGATGTTTTTTCATGCTTAATGTTTTCCAATTTTACTCAAAATAATAATAAAAAAAAGCTTTTTAGATGTTCCAATAGAATGAATTCTTGTTTTTCATCAATGATGTTAGCCCAGAATCCTTTTTTGACTCTGTAACATCAATTCCACTATTATAGTATATTTTTAGTGAATAATACAAAAAGATAAGATAATAGAAGAAAAATTTTGAAATAATAATGAAATAGTTCCTTCATATTTATAGAGATTGGAGACAAAATTTACATGGATATAGTAAGTCTTGCTTGGGCTGCTTTAATGGTAGTTTTTTCATTTTTCCTTTCCCTCGTAGTATGGGGAAGAAGTGGACTACCAAGTAACCTTTCTCTTTTCTACCTAGGTCATTCAATTTCTGAACTATTAAAAGAATAAAAATAAGTGGAAAACCAAAAACAACATGAAAACATTAAAGAAATGAAGTGAAAGATGAAGTAGAAGATGGATTAGAAAGTAAAACAAAGGAGTAAAGAGAAGATGAAACAAGTCTAATCAAGAACTTGAATTTATAAACTTCATAGCATTATTCGTACAAGAAGCTCCATGAATAGATTTGGAAGTTAAGCATCATTAAAGAAACTAGAGAAACTTGAGAACTAAACTTGGAAACATAAAAATCAACTTGTGATTCAAATTTAACTTAAGTTTTACTAACTTCAAAGACTTATTTATACAACAACGAAGGTATACGAATCAAACAAGACCCATTTGAGGCCCATAATTACATAATAGAACTTAAACAACATTCTAGAGAAATGAGATTCGACATGTTTCGCTCAACAAATTTACACTTGCTCAACGGATTCTTCGATTTCGAAAGGAGCTCTTTGAACTAATTTCACTAAGCATATTAAAAAACACTCAACAAATTCCATTGAATTTGCTTTTATAATTCCTTTGATTTATCATTCCTACAAAATTAAATAAATAATTAGCTAGAATGTACAATTTAAACAATAAGTTATGTTAAGATAAATTTTTTTATTTTTACAAAAAACATATTAACAATTAATAATTAATTAAGACAATGCACTAATTATATATATAATATATATTAATAAAATTATTGATAACCCTTGTTTGTTATTGTTTTTATGCTCTATTCATCTCCTCTCCTCTCCTCTCTTGAATCCTTGAAAGTGCACCTTCACACTTAGATAAGTGATTATCTTCATGTGTAGTGAAAATCTTCCTTGAGTTTTCTCATCTTAATTGTGTAAAAACCTTATTTCTAACTTAAAGACTACACTGTATCATATTCACTTACAAGTAAAAGTTAGAGACACATTATTTAGTTTCATTATTCATTTTCCTATAATCTAATGGTTAATATGGATTACTAATTTAGACAATTAGATTACTAAAAAATAATGATGAAGATGAAGAGTAGTCTCTAACTCCTACTCTTGGAATGAATAAATTCATCCTCTTATAATTTATATATCAAATAGTTATATCTAAAATAAAAATTAATTTCATTAATATAACTTAAATTTAAAAATATATTTTTTAATTTTTTATTTTAAATTATTTTGTTATTTTTTATTTAGTGTTTTTATATGAACACGTTATAATTATTAATTTTGGTTTTATTTTCTTTAATGTTCTTATTTGATCTTGTCTTATTAAAAAAAAAAAAAACATCTTGACTCCCTTGTTTCATTGTACTAATTATTGTTAATGTCCTTGCTAAAGTTCTCACAAACAATTTTCTACTATTTTTACTTGTGTACAATCATCCTTATTTCTCAAGAGTTCATAAGGTGAAGTTGAGTGATATTTTCCCAGAATTTCCAAAATTCCTGAGAGAAAGGTAGGTAACACACCAACAGTATAATTTTTTTTATTTTAAAATAATTCACAATAAAGCTAGAAAAAGAAAATTAGGAAAAAAAATGATAATAGACAATGTTACGCAACACAATTGTGTCCCCAACAATAACGTCATTTGATGACAACATTTTGGTTGCACAAAATCTTGATAAAAAAATAAACAAGTTGCTAAACTAATGTAGTATAACTAACTTATGTCAAATCTCACAAGAAAATATGATTGTACTCATTACCACACATCATTTTTGTCTAAAATAGTAAGTAATAGTAAATGGGTGGTTGAGGATAATAAAATGAAAAGCGAAAAATAAATTGAAGCTAAATAATGAAAAATCAAAATTAAATTATAGCATAATAGTAACAAGAATTAAATTGAAGCGAGAATAATGAAAATTTAAATAACTAGAATTTATAAAAATAAAATTGAGTGTTTTTAATTAAATTCAAAATTTTCCATAATAAAGTGTAAAATTAAAAATTTCTTTTAATTAAAATAAAAGAGTGTAATAATTAAATTTAAAATTGGCGAAAGAGATAAACCTAAATTTAAGTGCAAATTGGAATAAAAAACAATAAAATAAAATTGGAATCAAACAATTGATAAATTGGAATACTTGGAATAAAATAGAAATTCTAAACAATTAAATAATAGAAATGAAAATGAACACAAATGAATAAAATAAATTCAACAATATAAAACTAAAAAATTCAAGAGAGATTGAAAAATAAATAACAAAAGAGAACAAGTATAAAAGAGTTGTAATAGATCTAGCTAAGCTTGCCAAATTAAAAACTAAACTAAAAAAAATTGGAAATGAAATGAAAAAAAAAATGGGGACGAGACAAGACAACAGTTCTCACCCCAGAAAAGTAGATTGTGACTTTGTGCTCTTATTATACCTCTATTTATAGGGACTGAATAAGAGGAATTAAGTCCGAAATTAATTATAATCAAATAATAGTTCCTAGATTAAAAATTGTAAAACTAGATTGCTATGACGATAAATTTTTTTGATTAATTCGGAGGAAATAATATGCTTCTTTCCTATTTTGAGTTATTCAACGCTGATTTGTATTTAATTCTTAATTCTCGTTGACCTTTAATTAAGCTAAATTAGATTTACACAATAGTTAATTTGTTTGATTCAAAATTTTCATTTGTAACATTCCGCAAGTAGGTTGTACAAACAACTTATGAGAAGAGTGAAACTTGGCTCCATCAATTTGAACATTTATTTCCATCAATTTGACTCATCTCAAATTACTTTTCTCTTAAAAAAAATAATTGTGCCTTGTGGATATATGCATGTTTTTTTTATTCTAAAACTATACAAAATGCAACAAATTAAGAAAAATTTAAATAAATTATGTTTTTAATGAAAATATGTTAAATGCATGATTGATCAAGAAAATAATTATCTTGAAAAATGCTCTTAGATCAAGAAATAAAGAGTAAAATGACATACATCAATAGACAATTAGAGGTCAATTAAGTGAAAACACAAATAATTATTTGAGTGTAAACACGTGATAGAGTGATAATGTGATAAAGATTACATTTAAAACTATTTTTATAATAATTTCATCATAATTGGAGGAGAACAAGTACAAGGTGTTGAACTCAAGTTGTTGGTGAAGACTATTTAAGATCAATTCAAAGCTCTAAATGCAAGATTTGATGATTTACAATCCAATGCTAAATCTAACCCCTCCTAATAGAAATTATAATGACGACAAGAAGATAAAAAAGAAGAATGATAAATATAGAGTTGATAATTATTTATGCAATACTAAGATGAACATTATTTTATTCCATGGAAAGAATGATCATGAATTGTATTTGAAGTAGGAAAAGAAATTGAAACGGAATTTTGAAGAGAGAAGAAGAGAAAAAAGAGAGCAAGTATACAGAGATAAAAAAGGAGCATATTTGATGAATATTGGGTAAAACATGTTGTAATAGTAACGATTGAGAGAAAGAGAGCTCATAAGAAAAAGAAAAACAAAGTGTTAGTTGAAAAGAAAAATATAGAAGAAAAAGAAATAAAAAATGAGTTGAAATAAAAAGAAATAGAAGAGAAGAAATTGAAATAATAGGAAATAAACAAGAATTAGTCGAGAGAAAAGAAAATAAAAAATGAAGGAGTTGAAAAAAATATATAGGAAAAAAAGGAGTTGAGAGAAAAAAATTGAGAAAAAAAAGAAAAGAAATGAGAGATGAAAATAATAATATAGACATATTTTCTTGTGTAGATATATTGTTTTGTCCATTTATCAAGGTAAGAATGAATTTTCCATAACATTTTATCAAAATCTTGAATAAAAACTAAGGAGTACTCATGAGTTATTTCTTATCTTAGAAAAGATAAAATAGAAATTTATGATATTACATTATTTTTATACAACTCAATGCTAATTTTTCTCTATTAAAAATTATTTTACTAGATTTTAAAAAACTCATTTGTTGATTTTTATAAGTTGTTTAATGAAATAATTAAAAAAAATATAAACAACTTATTATACTATGCCTCCTATACAAAATTATTTCAAACTATTACTATTTTTATTTAAATAATTATTTCAAACTACTACTATTTTTATTTAAATATTTGAATAATCATTTTTATCGGAGATACTATATAAGTTATTTTTTTATGCTATTCCAATGAAACAAGAAGCATGAGCATGTGGATTGGCTATCAGGCCAATATTAAAATAAATAACAATATATAGAACCAGCAAAAAAAAATAGTCGATAAAGTTGATTTAAGGACAAATATTTTAAAAGGAAGGAATATGAAAATTCAACTAATCAATGTATAATAAATTATCTTTTTACTATAGATCGATCTTCAGATTTTTTATTTTTTATTTTCTCTCGACCCCTATTAAGAGGTTTATTCAAACTAAACTTTAGAATAATTCATCAATTTTCTAGTTAGACCAATTAGAGTGATTAATTTTTCAAATCACATATATTATTAATTCGGACGAAAATCGAAAAATTGGTAAATTGAAAAGCAATAAAAAAAATTGCATTACAATATGTCAATAAAATTATTTAATGGGATATTGTTTTAAATTTTTATCAAAGTTAAAAGAAAAAAAAACAACTTAACTATTTGTTGCCTTCTTTTTTATTTCATTATTGTTATCGACGTTTTATGTTTTGAAAATTAAATCCAATTATATAATTTAAGCATTAGTCTATAAACAAGTTTAAGTTTTTAATGTCAAAATGATATTATATTTGAATAAGTTTTCCATTAAACCAATGCTTCCAAAATCCTATCCATGAATAAATTAGTGAAGACATTAGTTCAAGAGTCGGATTCAACTTAATTTAATAAAATAATATTTTTATAATATAATAAATATATAATAAATTTATTAATAAAAATATTTTTTATAAAAAAAATTATTGCCACATAATCATCATAAATTATAATAAAAATTATAAATATAAAATATATTAAAAAATTAATAAGAATAATTATTAAAATAAAATAAAAATATAATAAAATAATTATTATTTAAAGATGACATAACTAATATAAAAAAATTAAAATATATTAAATTTCTTATAAAAAAAATTATCATAATTTTTCTTTACCAAAATTATTTCACCCAAAAACTCAATCGGTTTTATCCAAGGTTTAATTAAATTTCAATTAGTTGGAATAGAACAATTTATTCCATAACAATTTTTTTAAAATGGTAAATAATTGTTTTGAAACTATTGGAGGTTTGTCCTTTGAAGTATTAATTGACCGGCCGTTGAACAACCACTGTGGATATGCAATTATTGGTCGGAGCGCAATCTAACAACTTCATAACCTCACATTATTAATTAATTATTATTGTTCTTATTATTACTGTTATTATTATTATTTCAAAAAGTCAACCAACTAACCAACTAACTAACTAACTAACACAATTTAAAGCCACACTCTTCCTTTTGCAATAAATCATTTTTTTTTCAAATTAAAATAAAATAAAGATAACACAAAAAGCAGCCTTTGACCTTTCCTTCAATCAACCGTGTAAAACTGATATTCTCATTATTCGTTCATAGTTCATTCATTCACATGCAAGTCCCAAAACCAATGTTTGCACTGCAGTCTCCGCTGCCGACCAACTCCGGCGGAGGCGCTGCCGGAGATACGTCTCTGGTCAGAACTTACCGTGCTTGGAAAGGCAATAACGTAAGTTAACATAATACTATCTATCATTGTTCTGTTCCACCACCACTTTTAAGCTCACTTACCAAGTTCTTCTTCCTGTGTACTAATTCAATTCTGAATTTATTTATGTGTGTGATTGTGTCTGGATTTTACATTCAATTAGACCATGTTTTAGGAATGAACAAAAGGGTATTCATATTGTTGATTGTCAAGTTTCCGTTGGTGTGTTGATAGTTAGATATTTACTTTTGAAGTTACTTATCTATTTTATACCGTTACAAAGATTAAGCTTTTGTACTGTTTGAATGCAGTAATTGTTTCTATCCGTGTCTTGAATTATTTGTGGCTGTTGTGTTGTTTTCAGGAATTTTGTCTTCGAGGGAGGCTTATATTCGGACCTGATGGGAAATCTATACTGTTTACGGTCTTTCTTATCCTTGCCCCTGTTGCTGTTTTCTCTGCTTTTGTGGCTAGGAAATTGTTGGATTATTTTCCTCATCACTGGGGATATTCAATATTGATTGCAGTTATTTTGCACACGATATTTGTAAGTCTCTACTTTGTTCTGTAATCGTGATTTGTTTCATATGCTCAGAAATGTCTCGTGTCCTCTAGAACTATTTTGTGTAGCAGTAGAGTCGTTCCATGCATGGCCTGTGTTTTCCTTGAAGTTGTGAAGAAGCACAATGTTTCTGGTTTTATTTTTAAATTGCTATTGCTGTCTTGCTTTGAGATATAAAATTGTTTAAGGGTGTTAGTATTTTAGGAAGGATAGGAAAGATGGTTTGATGTTTAGTAGTAAGATTAGTGTAGAAAATAGTTTGTAGAAAGAGGTGGACAAATAGGAGAAGATTTGTATGAAGGAAGATAGTAATTTATCTTAGAAGTGTTACAAGATATATAGGAGTTTGTATTAGATTTTCCACTCACATTACATAAGTGACATTGCCTATTTATAGGCTTGATCCACCATCTCCTAAATATTCTACATAATTCTAGATTTTCTTAACTCTAGAATTATCTATCTTCTTCTTTTAAACATTTCTAGAATCTTCTAAGGATTCTAGATATTACTCATATGGAATTCCTAATTCTAGTAACATCTAGGATTTTATATTCTAGATCTTTCTAGAATTTGTATCATCTTTCAACACTCCTCCTTGATGCAAATTTCTGTAACTCCAAGCATGAAACGTAATTGTTCAAACTTGGCCCTTGGTAGTGCCTTGGTAAATATGTCTGCAATTTGATCTTCTGTAGTGCAATACTCAAGTTGAATTTGTTTAGTCGCTTCAGCCTCTCTGATGAAGTGATATTTAATAGCTATATGTTTTGTTCTTTGATGATGGACTGAATTCTTTGTCATTGTTATCGCTGATTTGTTGTCGCAATAGAGAGTAGTTGTTCCATCTTATGATTCGCCCATTTCTTCAAGTATTCTTAGTAGCCATATTGCTTGACTTGTAGTTTCAGCAGCAGCTACGTATTCTGCTTCTGCTGTTGATTGTGCCACAGTTACTTGCTTCTTTGATGCCCATGAGAAAAAACCCGATCCAAGTGAGAAGGCATGTTCTGGCGTACTCTTCATGTCGTCTATTGATCCTGCCCAATCACTGTCGGTGTAGCAAATCATCCTTGAGTTGGTCATGGTCTTGTACCATATACCAAACTCTCTTATACCTTGCAGATACCTTAAAATCCTTTTTCTTGCTCCATAGTGAATATGACTTGGTTTTTGCATGAATCTTGACAGAAGACTTGTAGCATACATAATGTCTGGTCGTGTAGCTGTGAGATATAGAAGGCTTCCGATCAAACTCCTGTATTGTGATACATCTACTTCTGGTACTCCATCATCTTTCTTTAGCTTTTCGTTTACCACTAAAGGAATAGTGACAGGTTTACATATGTACATCTTGAATCTCTTTAGTAGAGCTTCAATATATTTCTTCTGATAGATAAACATTCCTTCTTTTTGTTGTATAATCTCTATCCTGATGAAGTAGTTCATCAAGCCAAGATCAGTCATTTCGAATGTTTTCATCATATCTTCTTTGAATTCTTTCATCATTTCTTTATTGTTTCCTGTATAGATGAGATCATCAACATATAAGGAGACAATGAGATTATATTGACCTTGTGTCTTGATATAAAGTGTTGGTTCACTCTTGCTCCTCCTGAATCCTTGATCGACAAAATATTTATCAATTTTGTTATACCATGTTCGAGGAGTTTGCTTCAAGTCATATAGAGCTTTTCTTAGTCTTAGTACTTTTCCTTCGTGGCCTTTGTTGATGAAGCCTTGTGATTGCTCAACATAGATCTCTTCTTCAAGTGTTCCATTGAGAAAGGCGGATTTGACATCCAGTTGATGGATGTTCCAACCTTTTTGTGCAGCAAGGGCTATTAAAGCTCTAATTGTATCCAGACGAGCAACTGGAGCAAAAGTATCATTGTAGTCGATTCCAGGTTATTGTGAGTATGCTTTTGCGACCAATTTTGCCTTATATTTTTGTATGGTTCCATCAGGGTTGAGCTTAGTTTTATATACCCATTTTACTCCAATGATATCTTTTCTGTGAGGACAGTCCACAAGCTCCCAAGTATTATTCTTCTCAATCATTTTGATTTCTTCTTCCATGGCCTTGACCAACTTCTTGCTTTGAAGCTTATTCATAGCAGGAAGACTCAATGATGGCCATGTTACAAGTTTCATATATATCTACCAAAGATCTTACACGTCTTGGTGTAGACTCTGGTGAAGTATATTCTTCTTCTTCTTGTGGAGGCATACTTGGATCTCTTATGTCTTCTTTATGTTTTTGTACTAGAGTCAGGATGTTACTTCTAACAAATTTTTCTTCTTCCCAATTCCAAGAAGCATTTTCGTCAACCTCAACATCTCGACTGATGACGAGTTTCTTTGTTTGTAGGTTGTAGACTCAATAGCCTTTTGATTGTTAGTTGTATCCCAAGAATATTCCTCTTATAGTTTTGTCTTCAAGCTTATGCCTCCTCTGATCAGGAACATGTATGTAGCAAATTGATCCAAATATTCGTAGGTGTTTAGCTGATGGCTTTCTTCCACTCCAAGATTCAATAGGAGTCTTGTTTTGGACTGCCTTAGTTGGACATCTATTGAGTATATATATAGCAGTGTAGACTGCTTCTGCCCAAAACGTATTTGGCAAGCCTTTCTCCTTTAGCATTGATCTCACCATTTCCATCACTGTGTGATTCTTTCTTTCTGATACATCATTTTGTTATGGTGTATATGCAACTGTAAGTTGTCTTTATATTCCTTCATCTTCACAGAATTTATCAAATTTTTTGGAGGTGTACTCTTTGCCTCGATCGCTCCTGAGCACCTTTATCTGTTTTCCGCTTTGCTTTTTGACAAGGGCCTTAAATTTTTTGAATATTCCAAAGACTTCTGATTTTGCTTTAATGAAGTAGACCCAAGTCATTCTAGAAAAATCATCAATGAAAAGAATGAAGTACCTGTTGTTATTAAGCGATGGAGTCCTCATCGGTCCACAAATATCTGTGTGGATTAACTCCAACAAGTCTTTTGCTCTCCAAGTATTTCCCATAGAAAATAGTAATCTGTGTTACTTTCCCAGAAGACATCCTTCACAAGCTTCGCTACTCTCCTTAAGGCTTGGTAGATCTCTCATCATGCCTTTTTGATGTAGTAGCTTTAAGGAATGAGTATTGAAGTGGCCAAATCTACGATGCCATAACCACGAGTCATCAACTTCTACTTTCATGGCAATGTTAGTTCCTCGATTGAAGCTTATAGGACAACTTTTATTTCTCTTTTCCATTTTTACTTGGCCAATCTCTAGAATTTTCTTATCATAGATAGTGCATGTATCTCTTTCGAAGTGAAGAGTATATCCTGTGTCCATCATTTGACCAATACTTAAGAGATTTTCTTTAAGATTGGGAACTAGTAAGGCATCATTGATAAGTCTCATATCTTTCTTGGTCTCCACCATAACACTGTCTTTTCCTTTTGACTCTACCATGGTGTCATTTCCCAATCGCACTTGAACTTTGATGGAGTAATCAATTTCTTTGAAGATTCTTGGATCATTCGTCATATGGTTACTACACCCGCTGTCCAAGTACCATCTTCCTTTTCATTCATTGTCAGAACATCCCGTAGCATAGAAGAGATGTTGTTCTCTATCCCGTTCTTCGGCAAAATTTGCTTGTTGATGATTTTTGTTACGACACATTTTCTCTACATGTTCAAATTTCTTACAATATTGACATTGAGATTTTCCTCGATGCCAACAATCTTTTTCCAAGTGATTTGTCTTTTTGCAAGTGCCACATGAAGGATATTTTCCTTGAATACTCCTCCATTCTGAGATCATAATTTTAGTTTTGATGGAAAGGCATTTTCGACTGAGTCTTCTTCACGCCTTTTCAATATTTGTTCATATGCTTTAAGAGAGTCTATTAGTTGTGTCACCGATAATTTAGATAACTCTTTTGTTTGTTCAATTGCAGTTGCAATTGCATCATATTTTTGGGGAATAGAAATTAGAATTTTCTCAACAATTTTCTTGTCAAGAATATTTTCCCTATAGGCTCTCATCTGACTAATTATTTCTTTTATTCTAGAATAATAATCTTTTATGGTCTCAGATTCATTCATTCTTATTAACTCAAATTCTCTTCTTAGTGAATGAAGTTTAATATTGTGTACCTCATCGCTTCCTTTGCACTTGTGGCACCCATTATTCTTGGAAAAATAGTGTCATCAACTGCTTGCTGAAGAGTGAATAATGCCTTTGAATCCTTTTGTTTGTTTTCCTTCAGCTCCTTCCTCTAGACAGCTGTAAGAGTTGAGATGTCTTCTGGAATAGTGAACCCATCTTCTATGACGTCCCAAAGATCTTGAGAACAAAAAAATGTCCTCATTTTGACTCTCCAAAAATCATAATTTTCTCCCTTAAAAATAGGGATTGGAATGGATGATGTTTGGTTGGTAGTGGCCATAGGTTGAAATTTTTCTTTTGGAAGTAATGTCTAGTGGGATTGGATTTTTTAAGGTAGTCAAAAAATTTTCTCTACGCCAGTAGGTGACCGAACATAGCTCATATACCACTATTAGTATTTTAGGAAGGATAGGAAAGATGGTTTGATGTTTAGTAGTGAGATTAGTGTAGAAAATAGTTTTTAGAAAGAGGTGGACAAATAGGAGAAGATTTGTATGAGGGAAGATAGTAATTGATCTTAGAAGTGTTACAAGATATGTAGGAGCTTGTATTAGATTTTCCACTCACATTACATAAGTGGCTTGCCTATTTATGGGCTTGATCCACCATCTCCTAAATATTCTACATAATTCTAGATTTTCTTAACTCTAGAATTATCAATCTTCTTCTTTCAAAAATTTCTAGAATCTTCTAAGAATTCTAGATATTACTCATATGGAATTCTTAATTCTAGTAACATCTAGGATTTTATATTCTAGATCTTTCTAGAATGTGTATCATCTTTCAACAAAGGGGTCTCCTAGCACATAGCAACTCAATTTCTATAATTTCTCATTTGAAGAGTTATTTCATGTTTCATAACGTGGTTGATTTATTGATTATCTAGCTAGCAGTAGATAGAAACAACATTAAGAAAACCAGCAAAATATAATTTGTGTGCCAACCACACTAGAATCAAGCAGCAGAACTTAAAATCTTTCACATCTTCTCTCTTGAAAAAAAGTTTAAAATGCAGTCGAATTTATAGTTTCATCACATTTCTTGTTATTGTGGGAGATTGTGGACAACAATTGCAGTCACAAACACTTGGAAAACATAGACATTACTGCCAAAATCACGATTGTAGACCATTTTTAGAACCATGCTTGAAAATCCTACTGTGAGAATATTGGATGGGTTAATATTTAGAAATAGGCTTGAAACCACCAAAATTGACACATTTTGCGACCACTCTCTATTATGTTTGCATTAACATTATTATACAGTATATTTTACTTGCATGCATTTGGGTTATGGTAGTACACCACTAGTACTCTAGCTGAAAAGTAAGGGGGGGGGTTTCAACCTTGCCGATTTTTCATGGGACATTGTTATTCACTGCTATTTCAATAACGTTATACAACTAATAGCTGAAGAGGCCTTTGATTGGAATATTTAGGATTTTGTATGTGTGTATTTATAATATATCATGTGGGTATATTTCTATTTATATACTTTATGTATATGTCAAGTAAAAATATTATAAAATATCAAATATCAATAATATATCAATCATAACTACTTAAATCAAAATAATAACCTAATATTTTTTTACCTTCTCTCTTAAAAGATAATAAAATCTCTTAATATCTAATTTAAATAAAAGATAATAAAGTAATATTCTCAACATTCCTCCTTACTTTAATATCTATTTATTTAAATTTTTTATTCTTTTTTTATTTTGCTTATAATTTTTTCTCTTTTTTTATTTGTACTTCTTGTTATCTTTCTTTTTGTATGGGATCACATCTTCGTTCAACTTCATTTTCTTCATTAAAGTAGTTCTTCCTTTATCAACTTCATCTCCTTTGTTTCTTTCAAACTTCATGATAGTATTGTTGACTCTTTGATGGACGTTGAAAACGGTTTCTTTATTTACATCTTTATCATCAAGTTCCTTCAAGAAATCTTCTTCATGCTTTTTTTGTTGTTACTTTTCTTTTATATCATCGTTTGTAATCAACTCTTCTTTCATCAAATCTAAAGTGAAACTTTTTCCTTTCATGTGAACTTTGAATATTTCCAAGATTTGTATCTTTAATCACACAAAGTTTGTATTCAAAAGACACCTTATAACTTTTCTCCTATAATTAAGCAACACTTAACAAATTATGATTAATATCAGAAACATATAAAAGATCAAAAATTAATTTGATACCCGAATGACTTTTAACTGCAATTGTTCTCGTACCTTTCACATCCATTTGTTCTTCATTACCGATTCTCACTTTAGAAATATGTGATTCGTTGAGCTCTTTAAAAAATTCTCGATCATGAGTCATGTGGTTTGTATAACCACTGTCTATAAGCCAACCTGTGTATTTGTTGATTGTAGAGAATGTTGATGCAAGGAGAAGTTCCCATTCTACTTCATCCTCTATAATCTTGATGGCTTCTTCTGGTTGTGATTTGCATATCTTTTCTATATGTCCCAATTGACCACATTTTTGACATCTCACATCAGGCTTCCACCAACACTTGTTGGGTGTGTGATTATTTTTCTTGCAATAAGAACAAACAAAAAAGACTCGTGATTTGTACCTTTGTTGTCCTTGGCTTGGAGAGAACCTCCATCATAATATAGTAAAGAACCTTCATCAGCAGCATGCTCTCCTCTCATCAAACTTCGTTACTCTTGCGCTTGTAAAGCACGTAGCACTTCTACCAAAGTAATATTAGACAAATCCTTTGTATTTTCCAATGAAGTAATAGATGTTTCATATCTCTAGGGCACAGTTACCATACTTTTCTCAACTATTCTGGAATCAGAAAATTTCTTGCCTAACAATTTTATTTTGTTAGCAATACCCAACAATTTGTTTGAGTATTCATTAATTGTTTGAGACTCTTGCATCTTTTGTATCTTAAATTTCCTTATCAAGTTTAGAACTTTCATACCTCAAATTTTCTCATCTCCTTCATATTGATCTTTCAAATAATCCCAAAATTTTTTGGGTGACTTTAGCATCATGATTCTCCTGAGAATAATTTGTGAAACACCAGCAAATAGACATGCTTTAGTTTTTACCTTCCTCATTTTTCTTTCTCTGTGAAATTTATTTCAACTATGGTGGGATTTTCAGGTAGTGGATCAGCAATATAATCTTCTTCTACAGTTTCTCATACATCCAATCCTTCAAGATATGATTGCATTCTCAAAGCCCACAAGTCATAACTTTCGCCATAAAAAACTGGAATAACGACTTGTGAAAAATTTCTTTCTCCTTCTATTATATCGAACCAAAACTCTGATACCACTGATGGGAATTTTTAGGGTTTTATATGTATGTGTATTTATGATATATTATTTGGGTATATTTCTATTCATGTACTCTATGTATATATAGAGTAAAAATATTACAAAATATCAATAATATCTCAATCATAACTGCCTAAATCAAAATAATAACCTAATATATTTTTACCTTCTCTCTTAAAAGATAATAAAATCTCTTAATACTTAATTTAAATAAAAGATAATAAAGTAATATTTCCAACAATCTTCTTGTGTTTGGCTTATATGACATAGCGCTTCAATTAACAAACAGTGGCTTCACGTCAAAAAGATGGTGCATAATTGTACCGTAATTACTCCGTAGAACAAGACTGTGGAATTACTCTCGTGACGTGTCGACCTTAGGAATCGAATAGGTGGCGATGTACTTGGTCTTTGTAACACCCACGAAATTTTAGCATAAAATCTCATTAATAACCTAGAAACCCGGATAAGAAACAACAACCGTGGATAATGGGAAAAAAAAGTCTAGACCCTAGGTTGGAGGCAATTATAAAGAAGAATTAGGGTTAAAGAGGCAAGTCTAGTGATTCAGGTGAGCGAAGGGGAAACCTTTTGATCAACAACAATTGACACCGTCTGTGGAGATAAGAGTAATGTCTCGCTCCACTAATATATACTTCTTAGTCCTCGACCAAGGGATTTATGTTCTCGTACACTCACAAGTCTCATATCTCTTAGGAATCGAAGTTAATGGTAGCGCTTCTCTCTTAACCCATCGATGCATTTTTTAAGGACAAAATCGTGATGGACGAGAGCTCCAAAACGGATAATACCTTAAACGTGAGAATTGATCTTAACGATATTATCATAATGGACATAAGGCCGAAACATTCTCGTTCCTAGACGAAACATTGACACCTACCATGGAACGAGTTCAATTATCATGGTTGTTCCGTTGTGCTTGCTTGGGGTGAGTTCAACTACTTTTTTTATCCTTTCATGGGCTCTTTTTAAATGAAATTTATGAGTTTCATCCTTTTCTAGGATCTTTTTAAATGAAATTTTATGAGTTTCATCATCTTTTTTCACTTAGCAAGACTCCTATCCACCAATTCCACATTAGTTTCCACTAGAAGACAACGAATATGCAGGGGGTTAGGTACCCATACAACATGTGGGGAAAGGTAAAAACTACTTTCCTACTACCCAAAGCAAAATCACCATGCGTGGAATCCGAGCAAACTCCCAACCATAAGAAGAGGGTGATAGTATCACAATGCAAAAGATGATGTCTATGCTAGAACAACTATAAAAGTAGAACGAGGAAGCTCAACTACAAACTGAGAACGATCACACCAAACAAGAGCAACTACGCTAGAAGAATTAAGAACTTCACCTAACCCTCCAACGTATGATGGCATCAAGGAGCGAAGTTGGATCCTTCACTAGCGATAGAAGAATTTCAGCCATTCACGACAGTCATCATGAATGAACTACTTGAAAGCAAGGAGTAAAAGTGGTAGAGAAAGCGAACGAGTGAGGGAAAATAAGGAACTCGCTAAAGACAAAAGGGTAGAGGGCACCATACGTGACTACCACATGCATGATAAGACATGGCATAATGTTTCAACAGCTTAATATGTGGCAAAAACTTTTCTCGCCAAATGGCATGAGATGAGGTGTGAACAATCACGAAACAACCTAAAAATTGAGATGTCACGTCTATGAAATACTGATCTATGGGTAAAATTCGGGTCCTCTTTGAAGCATCGACGTCTACATACTTAAAGATGGGAGGATGTGTAGTATTCAAATAATTAAGCCTCATGATCGATGTTAAGAATCAGGTGGCGAGGTACTTGGTCTTTGTTACACGCACGAAAATCTTGCCTAAAATCTTGCCTAAAATCTTGCCAATAACCTAAAACTAGGATAAAAAACAATAATAGAACGGGGATAATGGACAAAAAAAAAGCCTAAACCTAGGTTGGAGACAATTATAAAAAAAATTAGGATTAAAGCTAAAAGACAAGTCTAGTGATTCAGCTTAACAATGGGAGTAACCTTTTCAGTAGCAAGAATACTTTACCTTTTTTAAAAGAAAATCCATATAGAAATTTAATATTTTCACTTATAAATACACCATCTTTATATTCAACCTTTATCAAACTTAAAAACTACTTAAACTTCACTTTTTAATCATAGTATTTATCGTCCCAAATTAAGAACTAAAATAAATAAATAAAAAATGCATGTGTGGAACTAAAACGAGTTAAAAACTGTGTATATAATAAAGCTAAAATGAGTTCAAAATGAATATGTAAAAGCTAAAATAAATTTATAGGTGTAGAAATTAAAATTAATAATTTCAAGATATAAGAGTAAAATACAAAACAGTATAATATATAAAATAAATGAGTAATTAAACATTATTATTAGATTGGATTCATTTATCGGTATGAAGTGAAAAACATTAAAGTTTTATATTTAGTTTTCCATTAGGAGGAATAGGATTTATGGATCAAAATAAAAATAAAATATTTTAGTTAAAATTAAAACAGGATGAGGGTTACTACAAGAAAAAACGCTATTAGCAACCGAAAAAATCGGTCGCTAATGGCCAAAATTCGGTCGCTATTCTGTTAGCGACCGAAATTAGCGATCGAAATGGTTGGTCGCAAAAGGGCAAGTCGCTAATTTGTTAGCGACCGATTTATTTCGATCGCTAAATAGCGACCGATGAGGTGGTCGCTAAATAATTTGGTCACTTATTCATTGAGACCAAAATAGCGACCGAAATTAATATAATAAATCGATCGCTAAATCCGTGGTAAAGTTTTAAAAAATAGCAACCGATATATTCGGTCGCTAATATATTAATATAATTATTTAAATAAAAATTAAAATCGATCAGCTAAATTGGAGACAAAGTTAACAATAATAGCGACGGATATAATCGATCGCTAATATATTAATTGAATTATTTAACTAATAATTTAAATCGATCGTTAAATTTGAATTGTATATTATAATAAATTTGTAGCGACCAAAAATTCGATCGCTAATCTAACCAAATTTGAAAATTTTCGTTTAAAATTTTGTATATCCAATTTGACAAAATTTGTACCTGCTTAATTCATCCAAACATAACACAAATGAAAACTTAAGAACTAAAGTCAAATTATTCAAATCATAAAATTTGTACCTGCTTAATTTATCCAAACATAACACAAATGAAAACTTAAGAACTAAAGTCAAATTTTGTATATCCAATTTTACAAAATTTGTACACGCTTAATTCATCCAAACATAACACAAATGAAACTTAAGAACTTAACAACTAATCAAGATTCAAAGTCTTAATATCATAAAATTGAAAATTAGTCCTCTGGTAGATTGTCAGTGTCATGTTGACTTGTAGTAGGATGACTATTCATTTGAATATGTTGTAAAATAAGCTTCATCTGCTCATCTTGTTGGCGTTGGTTGTTCCTCAACTCCTGCATCTCTTCTTCAAGTGTCTTCTCCTTATTATGCTTTGCCACCAATTCAGCATTTAACTTTTCAATAGTTTCACGCATTTGGTCAAGTTGATGAAGTACTGGAGTTTGAGTAATAGAAGATTGAGAACCTGATGTAGTAGTGAACTTTTTGCTCAATGTACCAAGTCCATACACATTTCCTTTTTTATTTTCACCTCCAACAACTGAAATGTATATTTGATTATCATCAACAGAGACAATAGGAGACTCTTGTGAAGATGAGCCTTCACGCAAGTTATGTTGATGGACTTCTTCTCTACGCTGCATATATTGTTCCTAAAAATGAAGTGAAATATAATTATTATGAAGAAAACATATATTGAATAATAAACTATAACTTAGATGTTAAACATACAGCAAGATAACAAGTTTTTTCATTGACCCATTGTTCGGTCTTTAATTTCTTTGTCCTCTCAACAACCTCCCAAACGGTTGGTTCCCGTTGAAACTCCGTAGTCTACACATTAAAATGAGACAAAATTCATTACCTAAAGTGTAATATATTGTATTAAATTACTTATATAAAAATATAATAAACTTACCATCTTCTCAAAGTGAGCTGCAGGTAGATATGGAACCCCCACGATAGTCGAGGCACCCTTATCAACGACTTCGATTAGCCTTGGCAATAGCACTCTTGTTTTGGAAATCTGGAGAACTCCAATGTAAGTCCAAAGATGCTCGAACAACTGGCGATATCCAGATTCCCGTATCCTTACCATTCCTAACTTTGTTCATTGAGTTTTTTAAAATTCGAGAACCTTTCTTATCAAAAATAGATCTTATGGCTTGCTCTTGTTCCACATCCCATATATACTCTTTCTGCATAAATAAAATACACAACAAACATTTAATTTATAAGAATGAAATGACATTGTTTAATGTAACTATAATTCAAATTACCTTGAACTCTCCAAACCATCTATCTTGAAGCTCAAGTGAAACCTTTCTCCAAGTGGGACTTGGTTCATCAAAATTTTGTTTGATGATTCTAGAGATTATAGTAGGAGGACCATTTCGTTGGTATAAACCTGTGTTGAAACATATTGTGGGATTGTTATTATTAAGAAATTTCATATTAAAGAATTATAATTAAATTAAAACATACTTACTCTCCTTTGTCTCGCTTGTAACCATGGCCTTTGATCAACCATATTTTCATATTCAACCTCGGTTGCGATCGACCCAGTGTACTGTGTAGGTTGACCAAATGCCACCTCGTAGAGAAGGTAGTAGGAATTGTTTCTCCTACTATAGCTACAGGAGATTCCTGCTGAGTTGAGGGAGGTGTGCGTTCTACAAACATAGGATTAGCGGACTCTATGGATCTTGGTCGAACGTAACTAGGAGAGTTAGGGTCGGGTGAACCTCTATCATCAACAAGTACACCTCGACCACCACTTCTACCCCTTTGTGGCATCTACAAGCGGATCTTATTACATATGTAACATGCATAAAATTAAACAATTGAAACAATGAATTACCCGATTGTGTTTTCTACACCCAAACGTGTCGGTTAGCTTACCACTCATTCACTCGCAAATAATTAAATCATAATCATATCAATATATATATGTATATATATGCAATATTAAATAAAGGTGTACAATCAAATTTAACAATTGTAAAAATAATTTTAATGCATGAATTATCGAAGTATCCGTATCATCAAAATAACTCTCGGTCTCATCCTCACTTGAAATATATTCATCCTCATCTTCATCTATATTTCTTTCATTTAGTAATTGTATATCTATTTCTTCTCCCCCACCATTAACATCAGCAAGGGAATCATCAATGAAGTTAGGATCAACACGAAGCACTACTTCAAGTCCTACAAGCTCATCATCTTGGTATGGAGTCTCATGCTCAACTTGACTGACTATATTATCAATGATTCTACTACGAGATTTTGTCTTTATTACACCCAACCAACCTCGGTGTCCCTCTGGATAACTTGAAAGAATTAATGGTTGAGTTCAAGAGGGGGGGTGAATTGAACTTTAGAAAACTTTTTCGCAAAACTTACTTTCTCTTGGAAGAATGAATTATCTTTATTTAATTCTTGTGTAGGTAGGTTGATTTTAATCACAGCAAGTATATAGACAAGAAATAAAAGAGATGAAAGAAGAAATTCAACACAACAATTTATACTGGTTCACTCTATACCAGAGCTACATCCAGTTCTTGACAAATCTGCCAAGTTCCACTAATACCAAGTGAAAATTACAACCAGTAGATACTCACCAATCTACCCCAAGAACTATCTTACAAACCCACAAGATAGAATCTTGAAAACCTCCCAGTAACCAAATCCAGTTACTGTAACAAGTGCAGATCCAAATTCCAACCTGCACAACCACACTTTACAAAAGAGTATGAAAAGAAAAACCTGGACTGAAGCTCTATCAGTAAAATTGTCCAGAACAGATTCTAACACAGCACTTTCTCTCTTTGATTGACCACAATTTTGATCAAAGCACCTTATGATATAACAAAGTTCTTGAATGCAGAGAAAGTCACGGATATGATAGCTTCACAGATTGATTTCAAATGTTTTCTCAAGTTGTGTGTTTCAAAAAATAGATCAAATCTGTATTTATAAAGTAAAACAGAGAACCAGAACGTTTAATCAATCAAAAACTGATTCAGAGATGCAACTGATCGATCAGAATGAAAATATAACAGGTTAGAATAGATTATGATCGATTAGAACAGTATTATGATCGATTAGAACAAGTTATGATCGATCAGAATGAAATTATGATCGATCAGAATGCATTTCAATCGATTAAAACGACGATTCAATCGATTGATTTCATTTAAAACTTCATTCAATCGATTGATTCGAGTTTTCAATGGATTGAAACGACTTTATGAAAAATGATAGCTCTGTTTCAATCGATTGAAAATCATTTCAACGATTGAAATCCTGCAGACTCTTAGATAGAAAAATAGTCTCTCTGTTTCAATAGATTGAAAAATATTTCAACAGCATTGATTTTCCGAAAACTCTTAGATCGAAAAAAATAGTCTTTCTCGTTTTAACAGATTAAAAAACATTTCAACAGATTGAAAATACGAAACCTTGATATTGAAAAATTCATTAAGTCATTTTAACCTGTTGATTCTGCGATTCAACCAATTGAAATTTCGACTATGTATGACCACTTATTATGTTAAGTGATTTTAACAGATTGAAAATCATTTTCAACAGATTGAAAAACTTAGTTTGTTCTTTTAATGCTTAAATGTTAGTTTTTCATGCAGAAAAATGATTTCACTGAGATGCATCATATTAAGGCGCTTATCACAAAATATATTGGCCTATCAAGAGATTAAGTTCAAGCTTCTAGCCTATTCAACTACACACTCACAAACTAAACTATATCCATTCAATATTATGTCTTCATCAAATCCACCAAGTGCTTCATAACTTGTGTAATAAACTTGTTCTGCTTGTTGTGCAAATATGAAAGGATCATATGCTTTATTATATCTTCGTGATTGCTTTACTTCCACGATTCCATACTTATTATCTACTTTGGTTCCTATATTAAGAGTATTGTCAAACCATTCACACTGAAAGAGAACTAAGTTCATCAATGGCAAACCAGTATACTCTAATTGAATAATATTAGACAATAATCCATAAAAATCTGACTCTAATTGACCATTGGTTCCTTGTACATAAACACCATAGTTACATGAATTCATGCCTTCACTCCAAACAATAGTGTGGAATTTGTATCCATTGATAACATACATAGGCCATGATTCAACTTTTCTCTTGGGACCCCATGCCAAATTAACCAATAATGGATCTTCAATATTATTTTCTGGATTTAGAACCTAAAGACAGCAAAGTCCTTTACACATTAGACTATGTAAGTCAGAATAAATATTTGTAAGACATATAAGTCAAAAACTTACATATTTTTTAAACCATTTAGGAAAATGGGATGAAATGTCTTGGTCAATTTGGGCACCAGAAATACTAGGATTTAGCTGTCTTAAATATTCAATATAAATACTGCAAACACGTAACAAATTACTCAAACCACACAAAGTAACATGAGTAATTTTGATGTGAGATGAGTGAAAACATCTTACTCAAAATATGGTTGAACCTCTTCACAATTTTGAAGAACATATAATTCGGCAGCATCATAGTCTCTTTGGTCCAGAAAATATGTTTGAGATTTTCCAATTGGTCTTCCTGGGTAGTTGAAAATTGAAATAGGAGGAGGGAATGAAGAACCTTCACCTACATGAACATTTCTAGGAATCCTAGTCCTTCTTGTTTGAACATGATCAGGATAATAAAATGAGGAAAATGTAGATGTTTCTTCCACCAAGTAAGCTTCACAAATAGATCCCTCCACCCTAGCTTTATTCTTCACTTTCTTTTTTAAGGAGTGTAAGAATCTAAAAAAGAATACAAAAATGGAGTCTTTAAAGAACATATAAAATACTTTAGAAATGGAGGGTGAGTAGTTAGTGTAAAGATACCTCTCAAAAGGATACATCCAACGATATTGAACTGGACCACCAACCTTTGCCTCATAAGGTAGATGAATTGGAAGATGTTCCATTGAATCAAAGAAGCTTGGTGGGAATATTTGTTCCAATTTACACAATAAGACAGGTATATTTTCTTCCATAACTCGTAAGTGTTTAATATTTAGTGTTGTGGAAGTCAATTCTCTAAAGAAAAGACTAAGTTCAACTAGTACTTTCCAAATTGATTTTGGCAACGAATCAAACGCAATTGGAAGTAATCGTTGCATGAACACATGACAGTCATGACTTTTCATACCATGTAACTTTCCTTGATTCAAGTCGACACATCTACCCAAATTGGAAGCATATCCATCTAGCAATTTAAGTTCTTTAACCCACTTACAAATAGAGAGTCTTTGGGATTTGGTGAAAGCATATGCTGCCTTTGGTTTGATAAGTTTTCCACGTCCAATGTCTTTCAACTCTAGCTCTTTTCGATTACATATTTCAGCTACATCCAATCGAGCCTTGTTTGTATCCTTAGTTTTGCCTTTGATATCCATGACGAGTGTCAAACACATTCATGAACACATTTCTTTACGTGTGCATAACATCAATATTATGACGTAAAAGTTGGGTTTTCCAATAAGGCAACCTCCAAAAAATACTTTGTTTCTTCCAATTATGTGTAATACCATATCCTGCAATATTGTCTACTTGTTGTAATTCATAGCAAGCTGGTAAGTGTGCCACCCTATTCCGGACATCAAGACTAGATAAACGTGGAGGAGGGGGACCAATCTCAACAACGTTCTTCTTGAATGCCTTTTTATTCCTCCTAAATGGATGGTCTTGTGAAAGAAATTGACTGGTGACAATCAAAATAGGAGATCTTGTGGCTATGACTAAGAGAAAATGTCTTTGTTCTTTCCATACATATAGGACAAGCAAGTCTACTAGCGATCGTCCAACCCGATAACATGCCATAAGTTGGGAAGTCATTAATTGTCCACATCAAAGCAGACTTTCATCATAAAATTTTGCCTCAATGACACATCATAAGTCAATATCCCTTCATTCCATAAGGTGCACAAATCATCTATAAGTGGTTGCAAGAATACATCAATCTTATGCTTTGGATTTGAAGGACCCGGAATTAAAATTGTCAAAAACATAAATTCTCTCTTCATGCACATGGTAGGTGGAAGATTGTATGGAGTTAGGATAATCGGCCAACAAGAATAACTTTTGCCATACTTGACCAAAAGGATTAAACCCATCAGACACATAACCCTAATCGACATTTCTTGGGTCTTGACTAAACTACGGGTGAAGAGTGTCAAAGTGCTTCCAAGCTTCCCCATCCGATGGATGACACATAATATTGGGGTCCTTTTCATTCTCGTTATGCCATCTCATGTGAGGTGCAGTGGCCATTGAAGAATATAACCTTTTGAGTCTAGGAATAATTGGAAAGTACCACATTTTTTTAATAGAAATCTTTTTCTCAACTCCCCTCCTACTGATAATCTTGTATCGATCCATTCCGCATATCAAACAATTAGTTATATTTTTAGATGAATTTTCATTATAATACAACATGCATCCGTTTGGACAACAATCAATTTTGAGACAACCCAAACCCAATTTTATCACTGACTTCTTAGCTTGGTTAAAATTCGTAGCCATTCGATGATCTTCTGGCATAGTCTCTCCCATAAATTGGACCATTCTATTAAAACATCCTTCAGCCATATTATAATCAGATTTTAAACTTAGAGCTTCCAAAGATGTTGACAATTCACAGTGATGTGTACATCCTTCCCACAATGGTGTTTGCGCAGCAACAAGCATGTCAAAGAATTTTTGAGTATCAGGATCAGGGTTTTCTGCCATGTCCTCTTCTCTAATTTCACTCTCGGTTTGAAGTTGGTATCCAAGTGACGGTCCGACATGATCCATAATCATTTGATGGAAAGGACCTAATTCTTCCCTTTGTTGAAAAGTTTCATGTGATCTCTCAACAACCACTGCAGGAAATTCTGGCGACTCTTCACCATGGTTTGTCCACCAATAATAATTAGGCATGAATCCCTCTTGATAAAGATCCCATGCAACTTGATCAACAAACTTGAAAACTTTACACTTACATTTAACACAAGGACATCTTAACATTTCACCTTGTTCTTGAAACATTGGTTGAGCAATAACATATTGTAGGAAATTATACACTCCTTCTCTAAATTCATCTGTTAGATGTTTGTTACCATCCAATCTTTGATACATCCACATTCTACCAACGGGGATCTCCATTCTTGCAAACTAACTACAACAATCAACATAAGTGAAACTGCATTATTCACTTTATGTGATGCACTACTTATGTTTTTCTATTTTTGCAAATTAACCACAACAATCGAGCATAAGTGAAACTGCATTATTCACTTTATGTGATGCACTACTTATGTTTTTCTATTCTTGCAAATTAACTACAACAATCGAGCATAAGTGAAACTGCATTATTCACTTTATGTGATGCACTACTTATGTTTTTCTATTCTTGCAAATTAACTACAACAATCGAGCATAAGTGAAACTGCATTATTCACTTCATGTGATGCGATACGTACGTTTTTCTAATACATTTTTTCTAAGGTATTTATCCACTACTTATGCGATACGTATGATACGGAACACCAAATAATTGTATAAGTAAACCCAATAATTATGAAATTTCTTTTCACTAAAATCCAACGAGATAATTAAAACAAATTACAAATGGTTAACCTCGAGGGCGTACGAGTCTCAACAAGTTCCCAAATTGGTTCGTCAAGCACCACCAAATCCATGAGTAAGAGGGATCGAAGAACCTATCTACTTCACAAATCCACCTACAACAAACGATAAAGAAATTCTGTCAAAATTATCTCTCCTATATTATTCACAATGCAAGAGAATAACAAGTATATACATTCAAACAAGCCAAACCTTGGTTGAGGGTGTCGAAGGTCGCGGAGGAGGTTAAGAACGGAGGTGTGGCGCGATGGCTCACGGGGTGGCGTCCGGTTGACGAGGAGCTTTGGTGGAGGTTGGATTAGGGTGAGGGCTGACTTGGGGGGAGCAGTGAGGGGGCTAGGGCTCGCCGGGAGTTAGGAGGAGATACTGGTCAAGGTTAAGAGGAATGGGTGAGTGAGGCGCGAGAGGTAGGGTTATTTGGGGATAAGTGGCGCGAGATACGAAAGTGAAAAATGTGGTAGTATATGATAGCGGTTAAACCTTAACCGCTATTATAATATCACTTCTAATAGCGGTTAAATCTTAACCGCTATTATATAGCACTTCTAATAGCGGTTAAATATTAACCGCTATTATATATTTTCAAATATGATCGATCATTTGAAAATGTAATCGATCATAATAAAAAAATGTGGATGTCGCTCGAGTGAGATCAGTGTCGCTCAAGCGAAAAACAACCCGAGAATGCCAATTTTGTGCAGGTGGCCTCGCTCGAGCAAGCCCATGTCGCTCAAGCGAAATACAACCCGAGAATGCCAATTTTTTGCAGGTGGCGTCGCTCGAGCGATGTTATTTTCGCTTGAGCGAATGTTGACCTGCTAACCGTCGATCAAAGTTAGCCGGATAATGTAACATGGGTGACCTCATGTTTGAATCGGATTTCGCTCGAGCGAGTATAGTGTCGCTCAAGCGAAATATAACCCGAGACTTCATAATCTTAAAATCTGGTTGTATATGATAGCGGTTCCACTGGAACCGCTATTAAAAGGGTACTTCTAATAGCGGTTAAACCTCAACCGCTATCTAAAGTATACTTTAGATAGCGGTTAACGTTGAACCGCTATTATATCTTCTCAATTATGATCGATCATTTCTAATTATAATCGATCATAATGAAAACTTACATTAACTATTTTTTTGAATATTATGTTTTTAAATTTGCTATTAGAGAAAACCTTTCAGAATTCAAAATGTTAAATACTTTTAAATATTAAAATTAACTTTATCAAAAATGAGGAAAAAAAATTAATCCAAAAGAGTTCAAAAATGTATTATAATATTGTCAATTTTGAGTTTAATTATATTGTTCATTCTCAAAGTAGAAAAATATATTGTAATTATTTTAATTTAATAAAATATAATTTAAATTTTTAATACTAAAATTAAAAGATTAAATAATAATAAATTTAATTCTTTAAATTCAAGTAGTTAGAAACTAAAATTATAGTTTCTTTGTTTTAAATAATTAAAATAAATATTTAAAAATAAAAATCAAAACTAGTATTATCTTAAATTTATTAAAAGTGTAATTAAATCTCTATTTTCTTAATTTTATTTGTTTCAAACTTCTCAATTCTACATTTTTGTAAGTTCTATCATTATATTATCATCCTCATCTCCTCCCATGTTCTACTTTATCTTTACAATAGTCAATATTCTTAAATAATTTATATTTGTAATTATAATTTTTTAATATATATTTTAGAAATTAATCAATTCTAATATATTATTTGAAAAACTAATCAATTCTAATCAATAATTTAGAAAACTGATCGATTATAATTAATTATTTGAAAAAATTATCAAATATGATCGATCATTTTGAAAATTTAATCAATCAGAATCAAAAAATCTGGTTGTATATGATAGCGGTTCCACTCGAACCGCTATTAAAGGGCACTTCTAATAGCAGTTAAACCTCAACCGCTATCTAAAGTATACTTTAGATAGCGGTTAACGTTGAACCGCTATTATATCTTCTCAATTATGATCGATCATTTCTAATTATAATCGATCATAATGAAAACTTACATTAACTATTTTTTTGAATATTATGTTTTTAAATTTGCTATTAGAGAAAACCTTTCAGAATTCAAAATGTTAAATACTTTTAAATATTAAAATTAACTTTATCAAAAATGAGGAAAAAAAATTAATCCAAAAGAGTTCAAAAATGTATTATAATATTGTCAATTTTGAGTTTAATTATATTGTTCATTATCAAAGTAGAAAAATATATTGTAATTATTTTAATTTAATAAAATATAATTTAAATTTTTAATACTAAAATTAAAATATTAAATAATAATAAATTTAATTCTTTAAATTCAGTAGTTAGAAACTAAAATTATAGTTTCTATGTTTTAAATAATTAAAATAAATATTTAAAAATAAAAATCAAAACTAGTATTATCTTAAATTTATTAAAAGTGTAATTAAATCTCTATTTTCTTAATTTTTTTTGTTTCAAACTTCTCAATTCTACATTTTTGTAAGTTCTATCATTATATTATCATCCTCATCTCCTCTCATGTTCTACTTTATCTTTACAATAGTCAATATTCTTAAATAATTTATATTTGTAATTATAATTTTTTAGTATATATTTCAGAAATTAATCAATTCTAATCTATTATTTGAAAAACTAATCAATTCTTAAATTTATTAAAAGTGTAATTAAATCTCTATTTTCTTAATTTTATTTGTTTCAAACTTCTCAATTCTACATTTTTGCAAGTTCTATCATTATATTATCATCCTCATCTCCTCTCATGTTCTACTTTATCTTTACAATAGTCAATATTCTTAAATAATTTATATTTGTAATTATAATTTTTTAGTATATATTTCAGAAATTAATCAATTCTAATCTATTATTTGAAAAACTAATCAATTCTTAAATTTATTAAAAGTGTAATTAAATCTCTATTTTCTTAATTTTATTTGTTTCAAACTTCTCAATTCTACATTTTTGTAAGTTCTATCATTATATTATCATCCTCATCTCCTCTCATGTTCTACTTTATCTTTACAATAGTCAATATTCTTAAATAATTTATATTTGTAATTATAATTTTTTAGTATATATTTCAGAAATTAATCAATTCTAATCTATTATTTGCAAAACTAATCAATTCTTAAATTTATTAAAAGTGTAATTAAATCTCTATTTTCTTAATTTTATTTGTTTCAAACTTCTCAATTCTACATTTTTGTAAATTCTATCATTATATTATCATCCTCATCTCCTCTCATGTTCTACTTTATCTTTACAATAGTCAATATTCTTAAATAATTTATATTTGTAATTATAATTTTTTAGTATATATTTCAGAAATTAATCAATTCTAATCTATTATTTGAAAAACTAATCAATTCTAATCAATAATTTAGAAAACTAATCGATTATAATTAATTATTTGAAAAAATTATCAAATATGATCGATCATTTTGAAAATCTAATCGATCAGAATCAAAAAATCTGGTTGTATATGATAGCGGTTCCACTCGAACCGCTCTTAAAGGGCACTTCTAATAGCGGTTAAACCTTAACCTCTATCTAAAATATAGTTTAGATAGCGGTTAAGGTGTAACCGCTATTATATAGTTTCAAATATAAACTTTTTTTTAATATTATGTTTTAAAATTTGCTATTAGAGAAAACCTTTCGAAATAAAAATGTTAAATACTTTTAAATATTAAAATTGACTTTATAAAAAATTAGGAAAAAAATTAATCAAAAATAGTTCAAAAATGTATTATAATATTTTCAGTTTTAGTTTAATTATATTTTTCATTCTCAAAGTAGAAAAATATATTGTTATTATTTTAATTTAATAAAATATAATTTAAATTTTTAATACTAAAATTAAAAGATTAAATAATAATAAATTTAATTCTTTAAATTTAGTATTTAGAAACTTTCTTGAAAAGAGTGCTAAAGTTTGCTTGATTGATTGCTCAAGGATGTGTAAAACTCGATGTTCAATGTGTGTTTAAAAAGTTCAAGCCAAACTGTTTTTATAGAAGATTTTCAAAACTGCTGGTTTAATCAATCTGTTAAAATAATCTTTTAATCTGTTAAAAGTGCAGTTTTAATCTGTTAAAACTTCTTTTAATCCATTAAAACGTTCTTGATTCTTTACATGATTTGTTTTAACTGATACGACAACGTTTATATCAATTAAAACTCTTTACAAAAAATCTTCTAATTTGTTTTAATCGATTGTTTAGTGATTCAATCGATTGAAATACTTGCAAAACTTTATTGTGAGTTTTTCCAAGTGATTTTAACTGATAAAAATAAGTTTTAATCGATTAAAACGCTGTGTAGAAATTTTCTAAGTTGTTTTAATCGATTGAAACGTGTTTTAATCGATTGAAAAAGCTCTGATCGGTCATAACTCAAAAACACTTCTCTTAACATTTTAAGTGTTTTTAATCGGTTATTTCGAAGCTTTATCAGTTAAAACACTGACAGAAGGTTTTCAAAACTTTCTTTAATGAAAACAATCGGTTATTTCGAAATTATATCAGTTAAAAACTTGTTTAAGAAAGCTTTTGTTAAAATACTTTGTTTTTAAGCTGCTTAAACGTATTTAGAGGCATTTTGCAAAATCTTTTAAGTGAAGAAACCTCATACAGTTAGAAAAGATAAAAATGATTATACCTAAGCATAGTCGAAGACACACTAATTCCTCTACTCTTTTATCAAAGTGATTGTTGACCGCTACAAAGTTGACTTTGACTTTATCTTTGACTTCATCAAATCAATAAGATCTTTGTCATAGTGTTTCAATAAGATCTTCATCACTTTCATACAATAATTAATATTCTTAAGTAATTTATATTTTTATTTATAATTGTTTAATATATATTTGAGAAATTAATCAATTATAATCTATTATTTGAAAAACTAATCAATTTTAATCAATTATTTAGAAAACTAATCAATTCTAATCAATTAATTTTATTTGTTTCAAACTTCTCAATTCTACATTTTTGTAAGTTCTATCATTATATTATCATCCTCATCTCCTCCCATGTTCTACTTTATCTTTACAATAGTCAATATTCTTAAATAATTTATATTTTTAATTATAATTTTTTAGTATATATTTAGAAATTAATCAATTCTAATCTATTATTTGAAAAACTAATCAATTCTAATCAATAATTTAGAAAACTAATCGATTATAATTAATTATTTGAAAAAATTATCAAATATGATCGATCATTTTGAAAATCTAATCGATCAAAATCAAAAAATCTGGTTGTATATGATAGCGGTTCCACTGGAACCGCTATTATATGTAACATTTGCTTGAGCGAATGTTACTTTCGCTTGAGCGAATGTTATTATATGATAGCGGTGAAAGTGATGAAGATCTTAGTGAAATACTTTGGCAAAGATCTCATTGATTTGATGAAGTCAAAGATGAAGTCAAAAGGCTACTTTGCAGTGGTCAACAAGTCACTCAGATAAAAGAGTTAGAGGATTAGTGTGTCTAACAGAATGCTTAGGTAAAACCACTTTATCTATTCTCGTCGCATGAAGTTTCTTCACTTAAATGATTTTGCAAAATGCCTCTAAAATCGTTTTAAACAATTAAAAACAAAGGATTTTGGCAAAAGCCTTCTTAATAATGTTTTTAACTGATATAGTTTTGAAAGAACCGATTAAAATCACTTAGAATGTTCAAAGAAGTGTTTTTACGGTATTTTAATCGATACAAATTGCTTTTAATCGATTAAAACCTTTTAGAACCCATTATGACCGATCAGATTTGAAATATGAGCGATCGAATTTATTTCAATCGATTAAAACACGTTTCAATAGATTAAAATCACTTAAAAGGTCAGAATGATCGATCGAATGCGATTATGACCGATCGAAGTTTGTTATGATCGATCAAAATTGAATTATGACCGATCAGATCTGTTTCAATCGATTAAAACGCATTTCAACCGATTAAAACGCATTTCAACCAATTAAAACAACTTGGAAAAATTTTGTGCAGAGTTTTAATCGATTAAAACCTATGGTTTATCAGTTAAAATAACTTGAAAAGTTTTATAAGAAAGTTTGCAGTATTTCAATCGATTAAAACGCGAAAGAATCGATTGAATTAACTTGATGTCGTATCAACTAAAACAAATCTGTTAAAGAATCAAGAACGTATTAATAGATTGAAAGGACTTTTAACAGATTGAAACGACTATTTCAACAGATTAAAACAAACTTTTAACAGATTAATTAATGCAGCAATTTTGAAAATACTCTTTAAAATCAGAGTTGCTTGGAACTTTTCACACATCAGTTTTTACACATCCTTAAGCAATCATTCAAGAAAACTTTAGCCCTTTTTTTTTAAGAAAGATTCGCAACAATTTTTTAGAAGTTCTTTTGAAAATCTTTCTTGAGGCAACTTGCATTCTTTTGAAGAAGAAACTCTCTGCAGATTTGGATAAACTGGTTTGAGCTTTCTAGTTTCTTCTTTGTCAATTCTTTTTCATTCTTTTGTACTGTGTGGTGCCTGGAATTTGGGCACTGGTTTCTCTGCAGCTGGAATTTGGTTGTAGAGGTTATCAAGAACTGGAATTTGGTTCTTGGTGAGAGGTTAGGTGTTGGTGCCTGGAATTTGGGCACTGGTTTCTCTGCAGCTGGAATTTGGTTGTAGAGGTTGTCAAGAACTGGAATTTGGTTCTTGGTGAAAGGTTAGGTGTTGGTGCCTAGAATTTGGGCATTGGTTTCTCTGCAGCTAGAATTTGGTTGTAGAGGTTATCAAGAGCTGGAATTTGGTTCTTGGTGGAGAGGTTAAGTGCAGGAACTGGAATTTGGTTCTTGTGATAGATTAGGTGTAAGATTGTTGAATCTGTAAAACATTTAATCTAGTGGAACCCAGCTCGAATTTGGCTGGAGATTGGACGTAGCCCTGGTATTGGGTGAACCAGTATAAAATACCGGTGACATCTTTCTTAACCTTTCTCTCCTTTAAATTCAGTTGTTGCGCTTATTTTGATTGATTGCTTTGCGATTCAAGAATAGATTAGTAAACTTAATTTTCGAATTAGATAATCTGTGATTTGCGAAAAACTTTCAAAGATCAATTCACCCCCCTCTTGATCTAAAACTACTTTTCTAACAAGCGGTTCCATAGGTGGCGTCGCTCGAGCGATGTTCCTTTCGCTTGAGCGAATGTTGACCTGCGTAAACGTCGATCAAAGTTAGCCGGATAATGTAACCTGGGTGCCTCATGTTTGAATCGTATGTCGCTCGAGCAAGAATAGTGTCGCTCAAGCGAAATACAACCCGAGAATGCCAATTTTGTGCAGGTGGCGTCGCTCGAGCGATGTTATTTTCGCTTGAGCGATATTACAAAAATTAGATATAATCATGGATTATTTTCTCATTAGCGACCGATTTTAATTCGGTCGCTATTTGAATTTGTAATTTGGTCGCTAAGTCAGTCGCTAAATGATTTTTTTATTTATGTATGAAATAGCCACCAATTTAGAGACTGAAAATTTGCGACGCACAAAAATTGGTCGCTATTTCAGTCGCTAAATAAAGAAGTGAAAACCAAATCATATTTTGGTCGCTAAATCGGTCGCTAATTGCAACCGAATTAAAGTGGTCGCTAAATCGGTCGCTAATTGCGACGGAATTAAAGTGGTCGCTAAATCGGTCTCTAAATACGACTAAAATTAAATCGGTCGCTAATTGCGACCGAAAAAATTCGGTCGCTAATTTCGGTGGCTAAATGTGTTTTTTCTTGTAGTGTTAGTTTGTGGGATATACAATTAGCCTTTTAAAAACATTACTTCAGTAAGCAAAAAAAATTGCTTAAGCAAGCGAACAAAATTTGTCGTGTATATATATATATATATATATATATATATATATATGTATATAATATTGTAAGCATATCATAAATAATATCTTCTTCTCTTCTTTATTATCACTTCTTTGTGCTTACCGCTTATATATGCGCACTGGTGCCGAAATATTTTTAACTAAAAAGGATTTTATTTCTCTTCTACAATATTCTAGCGTCTCTTTATTTAGTTGTACTGGTTTAGCTTTGGTAAGAATATTCTTTTCCAAAAATCCTTCTTCATAGGGTAATTCTATTTCAAAAGTATGTCTATTCCAAAAGGTCTGTAGGAACTTCTGCACATACTTCTTTTATAATTTCTTGTTCTATATTTTTAAAGGTTGTAATTACTTCGGGATTTTTTAATTGTTCTTCTATTCTTTTGTGTGCTATTTCTTGTTTTAAATATTTTATATGAGTATTTTTAGCTTCTAGTTTTAATAGAAAGTTTTCTTCATTTACATCAGTTACTAATTGTATTTCTTTATTTTTTATTGGTTTAATGAATTCGAATAGAAGATTTTTATGTTTTATTCCTTGTTCAGATACTTCAAAAGGGTAAATTAATGCTAGAAATGAGACTCCTAATATCATTTCTTCACTGATATCAGGGGTTAATATAAAAGTATTTTTGAAACAAGTTCCCTTATTACATATGCTAGCATTTGACAATTTATATTTTACTTTTAATTTTTCAGAATTGGTCGTTCTTAGGATTTGTAAAGTTTTTTCATAAAATTTTGTAGGTATTAATATATATTATATATATATATACATATATATATATATATATATATATATATATATATATACATGTATATATATATATATATATAATATATACATGTGTATATATATATATATATATATATATATATATATATATATATATATCTGTATATATAAAAAGCAGTAGGAACTTCGCACATACTTCTTTTATTATTTCTTGTTCTATATTTTTAAAGTTTTTTATCACTTCGGGATTTTTTAATTGCTCTTCTATTCTTTTGTAGGTTATTTCTTGTTTTAAATAGTTTATATGAGTAGTTTTAGCTTCTATTTTTAGTAGAAAGTTTTCTTCATTTACATCATTTACTAATAGTATTTCTTTATTTTTTATTGGTTTAATAAATTCGAATAAAAGATTTTTATGGCTTATTCCTTGTTCGGACACTTCAAATGGGTAAATTAGTGCTAAAAATGGAGTTCCTAATATCATTTCTTCGCTAATGTCGGGAGTTAATATAAAAGTATTTTTAAAACAAGTGCCTTTATTACATATACTTGACATTTGATAATTTATATTTTACTTTTAATTTTTCGAGTTAGTCTGTCCTTAAGGTTTGTAGAGTTTTTTCATAGAATTTTGTAGGTATTAACCCTTCTCTTATACAATTTATATCAGCTCCAGAATCTACCAAAGTCTGTAAATTGTTTATGAAAACTATTTCCAATCTTTAATGTTGCTTTTATATGCCATTTTTGTTGTAAAATTTTTATTTGATTAACCGTTTCGAGGTTGATTCGGTTTTTAAGGGTTCTTTATTATTTATAATTTTTATTTTTTCCTCCTGTATTTCATTTTTTATCTTTAATTCTACTAATTGTAGTTTTATTTCTTTAATTTCTTCTTTTAAAAGGCTTACTTCTTTTTGTAAGTCTTGTATCTTTACGGGTTTTTCTTTATTTATGGCTTTTCGTAATATTTTAGAAAAGTCGTAACCACTTACTTTATTTTGTACTCGTTTCGTTTCATTTTCACTTAATATTAATGTTTTTAATCTGGTTAAATATTCTAACTTATCTTCTTCATTTGAAAGTTTATCTACCATTTCTAGGGCTATTTTAGTTACGTTAGTTAGAACATTTATATTAAATATGCAATCACAATTTTCTTCTTCCTCGTTTTCACTCAAATTGGTAGTAGATTCCTCTTCACTGCTGTTAGGTTCTATTATATTATTAATATCTTCTTCTGACTCATATAACAATATTTTTGTTATTTGATTTTTAGTTTCTTCACTCATATCTAAATTTTGTATTCTTTCCTTTACTCTACAATCTTTTTTCATGTGTCCGTATCTTCCACATTTATAGCAAACTATTCATTTTTTAGGATTGGATTGATTATTATTTGCGAAGGGGCTTGTTTTTATTTTTCTTTTAAAATTTCTAGGGGAATTCCTATTATTATTCTGGGAGATTTTTCTTTTAATTATTTGTTTTTTCTTATTTTTTCTAGACGGAGGATCTAATCTTTCGTATCCGTATTGTATACAAAAATCTCCTAATTCTTTAGTTCCACTTTCTTGTTGTCTTTTAACTTGTTTTTCTAATTTTAGATTATTACATATTTCTAAAGCAGTATTTTTAATAGTTGCAATTATTTTTCCATAGGTTATATCTTGTAATGGTTCAGGGTATTTTTGAACTAATTTTTCTCTTACTTTTATTGCAAATACTGGGGTAATCCTGCAATGAATCTTTCTTTCCAAAAAGTTTCTTTACAATCTGTTCTAGTCATTACCATAATTATAAAATTATCTACATACCATCCGAAATCTCCTAAAGTGGGACATCTTAGATTATGTAGTAGGGTGCTTGTTTTTTCTTCAAAAGTATTAGAATCGCCCATAAAATTATGTATTATTGAAATTATTAGAGTTTCTACCATTAGCGGTATCCGATGATCTCCTTCTTGTTTTACTCGTTGTTAATATAAATCTTCTTTGATCTGCAGATAAATAATTTTCCCACCATCCTTTTAAAGATCCTGTGAATCCTAGGATTAGTAATTGTATAGTTTGTTCTTC